>BQNB010005151.1:0-103624 GCA_026074375.1 Tanacetum coccineum
AGTTACTTTGGTTTTGGGATTGTGATCTAAGGGTTCTTTGGTTAAGGTTTCCTATGACATTTTCTAATGGATGGTTCCTATACTCCTTAATATTGACTATTTCGTCAATCTCTAAAGTTTCATCCTCAATGTCATTTTTTTGGTTTTTCTCTTCGGTAACCTTAATTGTTTCTTCTTCATCGAAGTCATCATCCACCAAGGGTGATGTCTTAGAGGGTGGAGGAGTTTCACCGAATGTCACGTTGAGTGATTCTTTGACTTTCCTAGTATGTTTGTTAAGGATCATGCAGGATTTACTATTTTGCGAGTAACCTAAAAAGATACCTTCGTATGACGTTGGGTTAAACTTTGTAAGGTAGTCTTTAGTGTTTAAAATGAATCACTTATTTCCAAACACTCTAAAGTAATCTAGAGTAGGTTTCCTACCTTTTAAGAGTTCGTAAGGTATTTTTCCTAAGATGACTCTAATTAGGATTCGGTTGAGAATGTATGTTGAAGTGTCTACTGCGTTACACCAAAACTTTTGTGGTAATGATTGCTCATTCAACATAGTCCTACTCATTTATTGAAGTGTCCTATTCTTCCTTTCAACCACGCCATTTGATTGAGGAGTACGTGGAGCTGAGAAGTTATGTGTAATTCTAATGGCATTACAAAACTCTCCAAATTGCACCTCATTATCAAATCCCTACCATGGTCGGTTCTTATTGACAATATTGTACATCCTAATTGGTTTTGAATTTTCTTACTAAATATTTTGGATTGATCGAAGGCTTCGGTTTTGTCCTTAAGGAATCTAGTCCAAGTATACCTAGAGTAGTCATCTACTATGACTAAGATGTAGCGGTTTCCTTTGTAACTCCATACGGAAGATAGATCAAAGAGATCCATATGAAGGAGTTCTAAGCATCTAGTCATTGAGACTATATTCTTAGCCTTATGACTAGCGAGAGCTTGTTTTCAATTTTTGCAAGCATCACAGAAGTGTTGATCAAACTTAAGCTTAGATAAGTTTCTAACTAATTCCTTAGATGCTAACGATTGAATGAGACGCATATTTGCGTGATCTAATCTCCTATGCCACAACGTGGAATTTTCATCAATTGTTGCTAGACAAATTTGGTCTTTAGGCTTATTTCTTAATTTCATCCCATATAAGCCTTTCTTCCTAATACCTCTACCTATGACCTTACCATCCTTAGTGATTTTACTATCCTGTTCAGAGAAAGTTACTCTACACTTATCATCACATATTTGTCCTATACCTAACAAGTTAAATCTTAAGTTATCTACATGTTCTACATTATCTATTTTGAGAGAGTCAATCAAAATTGTACCTTTGTCAATGATGTTACCACGAAGATTGCTACCAAAAATAACATTACCTCCGTTGTATGCCTTGTAGCTTGAGAAGAGCTTTCGGTTACCCATCATGTGTTTGGAGCATCCGCTATACTTTATCCACTCATCGGGTTCCAAGTCGAATCCAAGGCATATCTATTTATATAAGGCAACACCTCAAACATCTGGTCCCCAATATCTCATGGGTCCAAAGTTGTTAGTGCTAAGCATCCTTTGCATTTGATGCAATTGGTTAGGATGTGGGAATAGAGGACATGTCTCCCATGGCATGTAACTTTGACGTTGGAAACTGTTCCAAGTTATAGGAAAGCTATGAGGTTGATTTTGTCAACCAATGTTTCTTTTTGGTTGCGGTGTGATGAGGTGTCATTTGATAAACTTTTTTGGGGTCGTTTAACCCCCTAAATCCTGCATTTATGCCCAAAATATGTACTTAATCGTTCCTTTTCAGGTATTTCACATTTGGAAGATATTTGGAAGATATTTGGAAGAATTACACATAACTTGGGCTTATTTGGAGAAGAAACAGACAAGATTACGGACCTACACCAACATCACTCAAGATAATGTTCTCAGTAGCTAGAGAAGGCGTCACCAATACAACGTGACGCCGTCACAACAAAGACCAAGATGGTGTCACTGGATCTCAAGACGGTGTCAGAGTACATGACCCAGCCTATTATCTAGAATATTCTCTCTCATGACGGTGTCACGACTAAAATGCGACGCCATCACAATGATTTTCCTATATATACAAACCCGAATTTAGGGTTTAAAGTGTGTAACTTTAGAATGAAAAGAGGGTACAAACCCTAGTTCGTTTAGAAGCTGTTAGGGATAAATTTAGGGCCTAAAACCCCTATTGTACTCCTCCAACTCATGTTTTAATCAAGTAAGGTTTACTTAATCATTTAATACGCTTATGTGTTGTTTGATTCATCTATGTTCTTGCTTTACTTATAACATGCTTGGCTAAACCTCCTATTGTGTTTATTTATGATTGTATGAAATGTAGAATGTAGATCTTAGTGATGTTACTTCTTGTGATGGATGTGCATGTTAGACCTTAGAAAACTAGCTTTTGTCTGTATCGCTGTTGATATGTCTAGGAAAACATGATTGTGTAGAATCCATCGGGTAACAGTTTTCATACTACCTTGCCTCGTCCTCCAATATGGTTGATCCACTCCTTAATATATTTCACATGCGATTAGTGTACTCATTGGAGGCCTTCGTAATTAGTCTTCATCACTACATTACTTGTGCGTTGCTCTATAGGGAAAGAATTTCTAAGTAGACTGACGGGTTGTTGTTTAATTAGTTCATGGACTTAGAAATAGTTACACAGATCATCACTAGGGTGACAAACAACAACATGGAGAAGCAAGTATAGGGAGTAATACATGATTATATAAACACAGTCTTTTTTATCTATTGTTATCACCAGAGTAGTTAAGATTGTCATTTAGTCTAATAGATTAAAACCATAAACAACCTCTTCTAAACATATGATTTCACTGCTTTCATAAATTAGTAAAACACAAAAATATTCATTTTCAAATTTAGAATTTTGTTATGTCCGTGAGCAAGCCTTTACTTATTCCCCGAGCCTTCGTTTGGTGAACGATAATACCCCCCAGAAGCCACTCTTGCCTATATTACTACTACAACGATTAGGTGCTCTGCCTAGGGAATTGTAAAACTTCGTGTAGAAGTCCTACGACGACCGCATCCGTTAGAAATTTACCAAAGTTAAAATATGATAGACACTTTTGTGATGCATGTAAAATCGGCAAATAAGCACATACAAGCCATAAGGCTAAAAATATGGTCTCTACTAATAGGTATTAGAACTTTTACACATGAATTTATTTGGTCAATCCGCTATTAGGAGTTACGGGGGTAACTTATATACTTTAGTGATAGTGGATGATTATTCAAGATACACTTGGACAAAAATTTTGAAAACTAAAAATGAAGCTTTTAAAAAATTTGAAATCTTATGTAAGAAAATTCAAAATCAACTAGAATGTTCAATTAGTTCTATTAGAACGGATCATGGTCGGGAATTTGATAACGAATTACAATTCAAAATTTTTTGTGATGCACAAGGCATTATTCAAAATTTCTCGGCTCCTCGTACTCCACAATTAATGAGGTAGTAGAAAGAAAAAATCGTACATTACAAGAATTGTCTAGGACTATGTTGAATGAACAATTTATTCCTCAAAAGTTTTGGTGCAACGCCGTTGATACTTCTACTGACATTCTTAATAGAATTATAATCCGACTAATATTAGGGAAAACTCCTCATGAAATTTATGGAGGTAGGAAACCCACCTTAGAATACTTCAAAGTGTTTGAAAGCGAGTGCTTCAAACTTAACACAAAAGACTATCTCACCAAGTTTGACCTAAGGTCTTACGAAGGTGTTTTTCTAGAATATTCTCAAAATTGCAAGGCTTATATTATCTTGGCTAAACATACTATAACAGTCGAAGAATCACTCAACGTGACATTCAATGAAAGTCCTCTCACCAAATTATCACCATTGGTGGATGATGATGTTGGTGAAGAGAAAGCCATAGAAAATAAAGTCAAAGTAGACGATAATATAGAAAATGAGTCACTTAAAGTTGACTAGATCGTTGATATTAAAGAGTCTAAAAATCACCCATTAGATCAAGTTATAGGAAACTTAAATCAAAGAACATTGAGATCACAAACCCAAAATAAAAGTAATTTCTTTTGCTTCATCTCAACCATAAAACCAATAAATGCCAATGAGGCATTAGGAGATGAAAGTTGGGTAGTAGCTATGCAAGAAGAATTAAATCAATTTGTAGCAAACGAAGTTTGGGATTTAGTGCCTCTACCTAATGGGTGTTTAGAAATAAGTTAGACGAAAATGAAATTGTGTCTAGAAATAAAGCTAGGTTAATGGAACAAGGTTATAACTAACAAGAAGGTATAGATTACGACGAAATATACGATCCGGTAGCTAGACTAGAGTCTATCCGAATACTTCTTACTTTTGCTTGTGCAAACGATTTTAAATTATATCAAATGTATGTCAAGATTTTCTAAATGGTTTTATAAACGATGAGGTTTACGTTGCTTAAACTCCGGATTTTATTGATTTTGAAAACCCAATTACGTTTACAAACTTAAAAAGGCTTTGTATGGTCTTAAGCAAGCTCCTAAGACTTGATATGATAGACTGAAAGCATTTTTGCTAAAACACGAGTATTCTATGAGAATGATCGACAACACACGTTTTGATAACATTTTTTTTATACTTTTGATGACATTTTTTTATTTGTGACACTTTTTGACTTTTGATGATGCATTTTTGTGTGTGATTAGAAGACAATTTTTCTTGTAGTTTATACTTGTCAACTAACAAAAACATCATTATTTTGAGTCTGATATCTAGATCGTGATTGGTTCAAATATGAAAGGAAGAAAACATTAAGGTTTTTAAACCGATCACAGTGAATTGAATGCTCTTAAGTGTACGTTCACTTTCAGCCACCTCTAATAACAAACGACACATGCAAATGAATTTAGCTCACAGTAAATCAAAATGAAGAAAACGTGAAGGGTGCATACTGTTTTAGAAGTGTTCAGAACTCTTTGTGCAACCCTTCGTTATACAATAAATGAGAAATTGTCATTTAGCCATAACCCTAACTACCACAAATTGCATTGCTCGGTGGTCAGTCCCTTAATTTCGAGGTCTTGAGTTCAAACCTCGCTAGTTATGCATTTACTGGTGACCAAGAAAAGGTTCGGAGACGATCACGTAGATATTAGACTTGGTAATTGTCCGTAATAATTCATTCGTGTTCATAATGAATATATAATGTGTAATATAAAACATAATAGGCTAAGCCCACGACTCTAAACAACAGGCCATACAACAAGCCAAACTTAATAAATAATGCACTTGAAAGACCTTTGGCGAAGATATCCGCATACTTAAACCGTGAAGGAACATGTAAGACTCGAACATGTCCGGAAGCAACAAAATCTCGAACAAAGTGGATGTCTATCTCAATGACTCAATGTGCTTGGTACGCTGATATTGTATCGGATTAGTAGACATATAAACAACACTAACATTATGACAATAGTAATAGATAACTCGGTTAAGGCATATATACATATCAGCTAGAGATTCGTCTTCCTGAGATAACCTCAACAGACAAAACTTCATTCGTTTACGTAAAAAAAAATCGTCGAATAACCTAGTGTCGCCCCTTCTATAAAAGATAAGGCTTGTGGTCCATTAGGGTTAGGTTTGATGTTGCTTATTTACAAAGCTATCTATTTATTATAAATAGATATGTCATCTCTTATGTAATTCATTCAATCAATACAATATCTATCACATTACAATATTTTGGATCCCTTTCCTCCAACACTTTTTTAGTGTACATACAAGATAATGCTGGATGATACTCCAATTTTTATAGTTGGGACACCGACTTATCGCGATAAGCCATCTTCTGGGAGCCCATTTGATAGGATATCGAAGGTATTAGTTGCTGCAGCACGAAATTACAACCGGGTCGTACCTGAGGACCCGAAAGAACTTTATGAAGTGGGTATTGATGAGTAATCTGCCCTGGAAAGTATATGATCAGACATTTGACCACGTTAAAGTAAACTTTTCTCCATATATTTACTCACTAGTTAATAAGGTAGGAGAAAGTTATGGTCCCTACTTTTGCTATTTACAAAAAAAATCGCATAAAATATTTGTGTCGGCGCTTTGAAGGTACTAAGCTAGTAAATGAAGAATGCTAGTATTTAAAAGTGGTGGTAATGTCCCGTATTCTAATATATAAATCCATAAAACTTGTTAAAACTGCAGGTTTCTTGACCGAGCTGCAGTGAGGACGGAAGTGTTGGGTTTCATAACCTAATTAACAATTAATTAACACGAGTACGCAACGGAATAAATGATCACGTGTAGAATACAATAATTAACAAGATAGAAAATATGTACCTTTTAGCACGAAACGATACACCGTTTAAAGGTAACCGTAAACACCGTCTTCTATATACGCGTGTGTATAATACAACGCGTAACCACTAAGAATCAAAGTATGATTCCTCTAAGCTTCCACACACTATACGTTCGTAGCAAACGACGAGGTATGCTAGTACTAGTAGTGGATAACAAACGATCTTTATTCGTCTCTTGAATCTATCAACTTGCGAACAATGAATCACTAAGAAGTGACAACCGAATTTAAACTAAAAGCAAAAAGGGTGTCTAGCTTTTGTTTGATTTTCGAAGACACAACCAATTACTCTAAACTTTTGTAACCGGTTGAAAAATAAGAAAAGCACTAGTCGATCTTTTTTTTTTAGTTTTTTTTTCAAGTAAGTATATTAATGAAAACATAAACCATATATATATATAGTTTATACCCTAATCCTTGTGGGATTCGACTTCTTGCCAACTAAGGATACAAAATAAAAGAACCAACCCTTTAAACTTCGGTTTATAAATAATTAGTCCCTCACGTTTAACCATTAAACGTTTAACTAATTATTTAATACTCGTTAACTTTTAACGATCGTTTGTTATACATTTAATATATTACATTAATATATTTTCTCGTCATTTAACATATAAATGTATGCGTCCCCTTAGGTTCGAAAATATTTTCGGACATATATTAATTCATATATGGTCATAATCCAACACAATTGAGTATCGACACAAACAAATGTTGAGAGAGAAAACATGAAAGCTATGTGTCAATGGATTAGGCATACTTTTAGGTTGGTTTTGAGGTATATATATATGCCATATATAACACCATTAGTTTTTCTTTGTAATTCCTGTGCGAAAAATGTATCTAGTTAAGGATGTTTTTTAGATTTTGAAATCGGTTTGATTATGAAGCTGAGGCAATGGTTTGGCATGTGAAATGTGAAGGCTGCAGTTAGCATTGGTTACAAGAAAGAGGAGGAGTTTATGTTTCGAGTCAAAAGGAGGAATTTTCTGATGATTGGTATATGCGAAGTTAAAAGTGGTTATGATTTTTTTTATTTTTTTAGAACGGCAGTGTAGTTAGTGGGAGCCCACTCCCATTCGTTTACAAGAAGAAACCACCATGGGAGGACAACTTTAAACTAAATCAAGAAGGAAATCCACATAGGCAAAACCAGAAAATGCGCATCTCAAGTCTAAGGATTTAGTGTAAATAAAATCACGTACAAGATACACGTTGATGACTCGAATCCAGAAAGTGTGATATTCGTGGCGGGGAAATTCCAATATCCATCATATGAAATCTCAATTGAGATATGGTGGACTCATCCTTAAATATCTGTAAAATCACATATCTATAATACACCATCACTCAGAATTCATCTTATTTAACAATATTCCCATATAGATAATCGACAAACGGAATAAATTAGAATAATACATTTATTATTCAATGATTTAAACATGCAAATAAATGGACACAATTTATCAATATAAAAAAAACAAAAATACCAACGAAATCATTATCATACATAAAATGTTTACATCCCTTAATCCAATTAACTAAAACACAGATCTACCTGAACTACTAGCAGGACGAAGCCTCCATGCCCCTGGCATGTAAAGTAAGCTTCCTATTACAAAGCCTTTTGTAAAAGGAATAGCTAGATTGTGTATCTAGTGAACTTTAAGAATCCTTATTTCGCCCAGTTCACACACTCGCGCACAAATGTATATCGTCTTTGATAGTGTCTTGCGCTTCTGAACTCGTTCCCGGTTCATTAGCATAATGAACTGCAAGCTGAATTGTACGCAGTACCTATTCAAAGGTTCATTTACATTGGTACTATACCAAGCCCCTGAATAAATTTTCTAATCCAAATCAGCTGTCCATGGCAGCGTTCTGATGCAGCTATGTAAATCCCGATTACGTAGCAACATTGCATTGGTACTTGCTTGGAGCTCTCCAATCCACTGCGCCACCAATCAAAATGAAAACATGACCTGTCTGCGACTTAGTGTCCAATCCTTCTATCATCTCAGAATCCAGCACGCAATAGCATTCAACTCTAGTTCCTATGCTAGAGATTTCCACCATAAACCTAGAACATATCTTAAGTATTTCTTAAATACTTAGAAATGTTTTTCACAAAGCAGTCCAAAGTATTGTCTTAGTTCATACACCATATCTCCTTGCGACCTCTATACAACGTATTGACTCATCCTCATACGCCGTATCTACCCCTAGATCAGAATGATTAAAAATTCTTAATCAGTGTACCGACTCTGTCTATTATACAGATATGACACCTTTACCACCCAAAGATCAAAGAAATCCATGGCTTAGGTACCAAGTAGAGGGGTACACTGAGGATATCATGCATACTTTCGAGCAGAGACTTGAGACGATTATTGGTAGGTCAGTTAACTGGGTGCATGTGTTAGATTTTGCTGGGTTGACTGAGGAGATGAGAGAGACTTTAGCTGGTAGGTTAAGGATGATTTATACTGGGGATGAGGGACAGGAGTTTTTTAATAGCCATGCATAGAGGAGATTGTTTGAGATCCGAGGACAGTTAGTTCAAGAGTTTATACTTGAGTTCCTCAGTAGATGGGTTTGGACATTGCTGATACCCTATGTTTTCAGCTTGGTGGAGCTAGACGTAGGATGACTTGGAGGCAGTTTATTTTGGCGTTAGGTTTACATACTTTCGAGGAGATAGCAGAGGATGATTTTCAATAGTATTGGCTGGGTAGTGTGAGAGCGATCCCCGATAAGGGGGATCTTAGGGATTATTGGATTAAGATTTCATCAGACAGGGACTTTCTGGGGCTAGCTCCCTCTTATGTTTACATCAGAGACCCTGTGAGGAGATTGTGTCACATGATGATATCTTGCAGCATTTCTGGTAGAGGTCAGCCAACTGAAAAGGTGACCGGCATCGATCTTTTTTTTAGGAGCATGGACCAGGGCACTATAAACGTCCCATTAATAACAGATTGGCACTAGTAGAGTACTTATTTAGGCATGCTGAGGGAGGAAGAAGAGTGGAGCCAGATGATCCGGAGGTAAACTTATTGGGCGTCTGGTGATATCACTTTGGCTTAGTCTAGTGACGGGGATTGATGGGATTGTCTGTGGATTGCCAGCCGTGCTCCATTGATGACTTTACATGAGCTTGCTAAGCTTAACATCTATGTTAGGTGATTCGTGGGGATTAGTATATATATATAATAACACATGGCAGATCTCAACCAAATGCCCTTTAACCAAGGCAAGAACGGTCAAAATCTACAAAAGGATAAATATACTATGAGAATCAATGATAAAAAGATTCCGGGATGAGATATTCCCGGGTCGTATGTCCCAACGAAGGCTTGCCAATTTGAAAATTATCCTGGTTGATAGAGTGAAATTGCTGATGGAGAACTATCAGATATGAAACACTGATTTAATTACAACTAAATATAAATAAAAATATAATTTAAATCTTCGGGAAACAAATATAGGAAATAGGGATCTTTTAAAAACTCTCGGGGAAACAAATTTAGTTATAAGGAAAATTCTCTAAAATTAAATATTAAATTAATTACGGGGGAACAGGAATATGGTATCGGGAAAACCTAACATATTAAAAATTAAGAAAAATATATGCTAAAATTAAATTAAAAATCAACAATTTTAAATTCTAATTAAGTTAACTTGGAAAAATAAAAGAAAACTAGAATAAAACGTGAGGTCGTTGGAATGCTAAACGGAAAAGCAAACGGTTTAAATTGGCAAAAACGAACAAAACGGTAAGAAACGAAAAATGCGGGCTCGTAAACGGGCCCGGAACTGAATTTTTAGCAAAAATTACCCTACATAAGTTTTTATATTTTTAATATAAACTAACTGATTAAATAAAATTTTATTAAAAAGAAAAATATTTTTTTGTTAATTTTTGTATTTTTTATGAATTTTCTAAGATTAAAAACTAATTAAAACTAATTAAATATAAAAAGACAGAAAATATAACTACAAAAAATCTGAAAAAATCAAATTAAATAAAGAAAAAGTTGAGGAATCTAAAAATATAAAAAGCCCTAAAAGTTACTGTTTGAATTAAAAGTAATTAAACTAATTAAATCTAAACCTAATTTAAATTAATTAAATTAAATAAACTAACTAAGTTAACCTAAGGGACTAACAGTGAAAAGGACACAAGGACAAACGGGGTAACAGGCTAACTAACCACAGGGACTAACAATTATAACTATGAAAGAAGCAATTACACAAATGGTCCCTGAAGTACTACCCCGATTACAAATCAAGTCCTAAGTGCTTATTAGCTAAAAGCTATAAAAGAAAACTTGTTAAGGGGCTTGAGCTTATCATTTTTTATAAAAGGACTAGAGGCTGAAACCCACTAAATAAGCCAAAAATATAAGCTGAAAATCACAGCAGCTTAATGAGCCTTAATGGCTTTTTTCTCTTTTCTTTTTGGGATTTTAAGCTACAAAATAAGCTAAGACTATGGGAATAAGCTAATAAGGCCAAGGGAGTCCTAAATAAGCTATGGTAAACTAGAATAAGCCCTAAAATAAGCTGGAACACTAATAAGCTATAATGACAGTTTGGTACAAAAGACAGAAATAAGGTACTTATGAGGCTAAAATAAGCTATATAAATAAGGAAACTAAATAAAATAAGCTGCTGAACCTAATAAAACTACCTACAAGCTATATTAAGAAACAATAAAATTCTATGGCTATATTTAAAATAAGCTAGAAAAAAGGGCTTAACTTTGGTGTCTAGCACCAGGGGAGCATGGCAGTGAGCTTAAGGGGCTTTTTGAGCTTATTGAAATAAGCTCATATGAGCTTTTTGGCCAAAACAAAATCTAAACAGATTAATAGGGGTGGTAAATAAGCTTATTTTCAAAGTTTGAGGGGTTAGGGCTTATTCAACCCCCACCCCCCACGACCCTCCCCCACGCCGCGCGACCTCCCGACCCGGGAAACCTTCCTCCCCCGCCATCTGCCATAACATCGCGGGCTTTCTATGGCATTTAGACCTAAATAAGATCAAAAATGGCTTATTCTTTGAAACCAACTCAAACAGTTTAGAGAGATGGGAATGAGTTATGTCAAAAAACTTAGCTTTTAAAAATCAAATTAAAATGTCTTGATGAGATTTTTACAGTTGGAAAATGTGAACATTATTGTCACGTTGATGATATATGTTGGCTATTTGGATAAGCAGGTTCCATACTTGCTATGTGGATGTCAATGGGGGTGCGGATTTCGTCTCTTATTATTATGAAGTTAAGCTAGGAAATCAAGCATGTATACGAGTTATCTTTTATGTTTTTATCATTCCTACTTTATATTTGCGTGAAGAAGTTTATATTTGGGATAATGATGATGATTTGGTGGTCATATGTCGATTACCTACGCAGAATGCAAGACCTTGCCTATTGTTGGTGCGGCTCATACGGTGACTCATTATCCTTATGGTAATTTATTGATGGTCTCTGTCTCGAATCCGATAATGTAATGACCATTTGGAAGTTGGCTGGTATGCCACTGGAAGTTTGTTGTCATTCTGGCCTGTCTTTTTGGCTACTCTACAACAGATTAGGAATTTTTGGGTATTGATTGTGGTGCTGAATTTATATGGATTTGTTGGTTCATCAATCCCTAAAATCATTGGAAGTGGCTTAGTGATGCCAATGTGGAAGTGGTGATAAGAACACGTGGGCTTTTATGGTTTTTATTATTTTGTTGTTTCTTATTTTGGTAGTCCTAAGAATGGCATGTCATTCTTATGTAGAGAGTAGATTAGTAGCAACAGTGTTGCTTGTAAGTGTCCTTTGTTTTTGGACTGAGATAAGGGATTTCACCCTTATCATTTGTACTTCAACAATTTTTTGGTGTAATACAATTTACCGGGGAAACCCTTTACCTAAAAAAAATATAAACATTATAATTATGAACGTGGCTAATGTACATTTGATAGAATTTATGATAAAAAC
The DNA here is from genome assembly GCA_026074375.1 of Tanacetum coccineum. Lineage (NCBI taxonomy): Eukaryota > Viridiplantae > Streptophyta > Magnoliopsida > Asterales > Asteraceae > Tanacetum > Tanacetum coccineum. The sequence goes on from BQNB010005151.1 coordinate 12,391, forward strand.
CAAGGCGCAAGATAAACATGATAGTGTGCAAAAGATAAAAGTAGCATTGCAATATACATCATCATTATGTATGTCGGAATTTATTGAGTATCCTTTAAAAAGCAAGGAAAAGATGTAATTCCAAAATTATTATGAATGTTAAAACATTTTTTGTGAAGTTTCTTAATAATAATGTATATAGATATATCAAATATAAGAATAAGATTTCTTATTTGACTCTCATTTTGTAATTGAATTTGTTACATATGTGTGTGTTATGTATCATATATGTGATATTACACTTTATTGAATGATTAGTGGTATATATGCGTTGGGCAAATTGTGCAACTTCACAAATAAAAAAAAAGTGTTTCTTGTTTGATAATGGTATAGGCTTATGTGCATATTATACTAAACTACGTTGAACCAATAAAAGTGATTTATATTATTAAAACATGTGAAAGTCATAAAAGTGATTATATAAATTTCATTCGAGAAACAAAATTATAAATGTGATGATGTATTAGTTTCACCATGTTATTTGACTTTAACAAGTTTATGTAGCAAGATTATTTTATTATGTGGCATGACCAGTTAGACCATCCCGAGTCAATGATGATGCGAAATATAAAAAACAATATATTTCTTCAAAGATAAATTTAATTGTTCTCGCTGAAAGTTAATTGTTCGTCTATCACCATCAAATTACAGTGAGGACTTTAGCCTATAAAGTTTTGGAAAGAATATAAAGGAGATGTATGTAGGCCTATACATCCGCAATGTGGATCATTTTGAGTTTTAAAATCGATGCATCGTCAAAATGATCATCAAATACACAACTTAAGGTTAGTGTGATTAATGACTCGACTTATAAATAGCGAGCATGATTTTCCAAATTATATTTTGTAGATGGTGGTGAATACTTCCAAGTATTGGACGATTATTTGAATAAGTGTTGAACTTAAAGGTAGCCCATGTTCATACACGAATTGCTTTTGTTGAAACGTTTATAAAACGTCTTTAGTTGATTACAAAACCAATAATTATAAGAACAAAACTATTAGTTTATGGGGCATAACATATGAATTCGCATCTTGCCAACAATCTTTAATGATTACTCCCCATTAGAATGGTTTTTGGTCACAAACCATATAGTTCTCATGTGAGATATTGTAATTGTGCAATATATACTAAATCCGCCCAATGCACAAAATGGGATGTTAAAGTTGATAATTCTTTCGGGGGGAGAATGAGCAGCTTGAAATTTGGAATGAATTGTGATAATTCAAATGGTGATCCTCACATCAATAAATATGAACTTGAACTTCAAGGGACAATATACATTCTAGATCTAGTAATTGCCAGACATGTATAGTGACCTAAATAAAGTGACTAGATAATATTAGTTGCTAGAGCTCTAATTACAACATATGTCTTAACAATAAGACCAATGATTGGTAGTAAGTCTATGGCACGTCTACGACGTGATAGACTAATCGATTCTAAATAAAAGGCCTCGAATGAAAATATAAAATGGGACAAGAAAGTTAAGATGGTTGAAGCGAGGTAATAAAGTCCCTATAATAGTCTCCTAAAGAGACACTAGACATGAAGGTAATTAAAAAACCCCGAGTACGTGAAAAAAAACTATGAGATCTCAATAAATGATATAATCCAATGTCTAGTGAAATGTGGAATCGAAAAGAAATGTATCAACGTCGATAGCTATATATGATAATGCACACGAAAATGATCATGTAAATAAATAATAGAGCGCTAAAATGAATGTGATGACCTTGGATTGATGAATGGCCAAAGTTCAATGACGCAAGTAACTAAGAATGATTGAAATCTCTTATGATGAAACATATGTTTGAGAATTAGAAGTCCATATACATAAATGTATAAATCTTATTGGATATGCATTGGTCTTTATGGGAAAGCGGAATTAAATTATGCATAAAATACAAGTGATGGCACACATATATTTTCTCAAAGACTTGAAAATTATCATGTAGATACATGTTCACATGTGGTGGATCCAATAATGTATTTTAATATTGTTTAAGTCTGGCAATGTGACAAATAATTGACTTGCGTCTAAAAGATAAATGAATAGAACTCATGTGATGTAGATATTTTATTACAGGATATAAAATGCATGAAGCATGCCGGTGAATTTTAATGCTTAAAGCTTATAAGAAAAGTTCTTGAGAACACTACATGATTGTATTGAATTAATCATGTTTTGGGCATATGTGTTATAATCGCGTTAGTGAATTTATTAAAGGAAGGATACAAAAAATGATTGTATTTACCCACGCATTTTTATAAAAAGATCTTGACATTGATATATCATAATTATTGTGTATGTTTATAATCTAAATATTATCAGAACTCCATTGGAGGTTACAATGACAGTTGAATGCTTAAAGAAATAATTTGGGATGAAAGACCTTAGAAAAACAATTTGTGTCTTGGATTACAATCTAAAGAGGAATCCTCGTTCACCAAAATGCATACACAGATAAATTGTTAAAAAGATTTTACATAGATAAATCCCGTCTATTAAGCACCTCGATGGTTGTAAGGACCCTACATGTTAAAAATGACCATTTTCAACCTACAAATGACGACGAAGAAATTATTGGTTCAGAAGTACCTTATTTAAGTGCCATGGGGGAATTTTTATTACTTATGAGTCATACACGACCCGATATATTATTTTTGTTGAACTTATTGCAAAGATATAGCTCGTGCCCAGCAAAGAGACATTGGAATGGGGTGAAACAAATATTTCTCTATCATCAAGGTATAAAAGATATGGGTTTATATTATACTATCCCATCTGAAAGAAATCTAGTTGGTTTTGCAGATGCAGGATATATGTCTGATCCCTACACTACTCGGTCCCAAATTGGATATGTTTTCACAAGTTCCAATACTGCTATTTCACTGTGTTTCGTAAAGCAAACAATGACCGCCACTTCATGGAATCACGCATAGACCTTAGCCATCCATGAAGAGAGTCAGGAATGTGTATGCTTAAGAAGTGTAATGCATCATATTCGTGAATCATGTGGGATTTTTTCAGGTCGGGATGATCTAACAATTGTACCTGAAGATAATGCAGCATGCATTGCTCAACTTAAGGACGGATACATCAAAGGTGACAAAACCAAGCATATTTTACCTAAGTTCTTTTTCACTCATGACTTACAGAAGAGTGGCGACATTATTGTTCAAAAGATTCGTTCAGGTGACAACCAAGTAGACTTATTTACCAAGGCACTTCCTACTACAACATTTAAGAAGCTGGTTCACGACACTGGAATGCGAAGACTCAATCAACTTAAGTGATCTAATCATCAGAGGGAGAATATACGTCCGAGGGAGAATATACGTGATGCACTCTTTTTTCCTTAGCTTTGGTTTTGTCCCACAGGATTTTCCAAGCAAGGTTTTTAACGAGAAAACACATCTAAGCGTATGATAACCAATGATGGATAGCCAAGAGGGAGTGTTATGAAGAATTAATAATGTGGCTATCCATATACCTTAACTCCCATAACATATCATCTTATGTATTCCTCTATTAATGATTGTACTAAATATATTGATTATGGGAGCCTATAAATTGAGGATTCATCTTGTAGTTTAAAACATCAATAAAAATCCATTCCACAGTCTCTCTTATCTTCTTATACACATGTTATATATGTGTTGCTATTAGAATATTGTTTCACAACATGTTTGATTATTTTATTCTTAAAAATATTAATAAAAAATCCGTCCGGATCTTTTGTGCCTGAACCGACCCGCGCCCGACCCATTCGTCTCACAAAACATCAGCCGCCCAAACCCGCTTGGAATATTTTATTTTATATCCCGTATGTTAACCCAACTATGTCCACATGTGAGGGGTGCGTGTCTACTCCAAAGCTTATTCATCAAAATATTGAGAAGAAACGATCCCCCTCTCTCTTTGTCTCTCTCTAACCGATCAACAAGCCACTTTTTAATAAGCAATCCTTATGATTGTATGGTGTTATAGTTATAATTATAATGGCTTTGTTGTTCTTGAGTTGTGGGGTACGATGCTGCTTGGTCAGAGGTAATTAATCGAATCCTCTTCCTAATTCCAATTTAGTTATATAATTAAGCACCATTTTATATCTAGGGTTTTGTTGTTGCTTTTGATGATGGCTAGCTTTAGTTTGTTCACTATGATAAAAGTTGACCTAAAAAGCTTTCTTTTTTGAGACTAACAGATTTGGATTTGACGAGGCTTAAGATTGTTGGGTTTTATAACCTAATTAACAATTAATTAACACGAGTACGCAGCGGAATAAATGATCACGTGTAGAACACAATAATTAACAAGATAGAAAACATGTACCTTTTAGCACGAAACGATACACCGTTTAAAGGTAACCGTAAACACCGTATGCTATATACGTGTGTGTATAATACCACGCGAAACCACAAGAATCAAAGTATGATTCCTCTAAGCTTCTACACACTATACGTTCTTAGCAAACGACGAGGTATGCTAGTACTAGTAGTGTATAACAAACGTTCTTATTCGTCTCTTGAATCTATCAACTTACGAACAATAATCACCAAAAGTGATTATCAAATCACCAACTGAAAATTTAAAGTTGTTTGTTGGTTATGGATTGACCGAATAAAGCAAACCACATAATTTGCAAATTGCTTTGGCCGGTCAACAAAAAACACAAGAACAGTAGTCGACTTTTGTTTTTTTTTGTATTTTTAAGTTCTATGTTGACTAATGAAAACATAAACCATATATATACACTTTATATCCTAATCCTTGTGGGATTCTATTTCTTGCCGACTAAGGATACAAAATAAAAGAACAAACCCTTTAAACTCCGGTTTATAAATAATTAGTCCCTCACGTTTAACCATTAAACGTTTAACTAATTATTTAATACTCGTTAACTTTTAACGATCGTTTGTTATACATTTAATATATTACATTAATATATTTTCTCGTCATTTAACATATAAACGTGTGCGTCCCCTTAGGTTCGAAAATATTTTCGGACATATATTAATTCATATATGGTCATAATCCAACAACAAGTATTTTGGTTGAAAGATTGGAGCCTTTGATGAAAAAGCTAAGGGAGCAGATTGGTTCGATTAAATGGGACTTTCATATTATGCAGGCGACTTCTTAGTGTATTCAGCAAAGCAGCAACATACGACGTACTAATAGAAGTAAGTTTTAGATTTCTCTTTCATTTCTCATGCTTCCAATCACAAGCAAAATCTATGTTTCCTTATATACACATGTAATTTCAGATTTCAGACTATCTTTCGTGCAAAAACATACTGGATATAATTTGTGGCCCTGTCATCACTCCAAGTGGTTTAGCTTACGAAAGGGCCGTCATTCTTGATTATTTGGAAAAGGTATTTGCTCTTTTAGCATTTAGTTTTCACAAGCTCACCAGCAGAAATAGTGGACATTAAAGATAACTCACTTGCAAATCGGTTCAAAGGTTTTGTATACATAACTAAATTTTACCCGTTACCCACTTTGCCAGTTGTGCTACCTCTATCGATAAAAATGGCAAGATGCTCGCGTTTGGTAATTTGTACAGATCGGTTCAAGGGAGAAATGGGTCGATTTGAGTATCGCTTAAGCCGCGAGTTCATGTTGGGTTAACCAGTATTTTTATGATTGAATTCAATATTAACATATATAAATTGGAACTTAATGCTGTCATTAACTACTTGAACAAAATTTATGTATAACAGCATCTAAAGACAAGAAGGGCAGTGAAGGACATGTCAATGAAAAGGTTTGAGAAGCAAAGAGAGCTAATCGAGAGGTAGCTCTCAGATTATTTTTTTATATATATATGAAACTTGGTTTCAATGTTACTCGAGCTTGGTTCCAGTTTTGTACTATGATGTCGTGTAGGCTAAGAAGAAGCGAAAAAAGCTCTAGAGGAAATGGATCTAAAAGCAGTGACTACATTTGACATGAGATTTTTTTCCAGAATGTTAAGGGTGTGTTCAATGATGTAGAGTTAAGATTTATGTAGTTTTTCTTTCACATAAGTAAAAGTTCAATTTTTCCCACAGACCAATCCCGGTGCAACGCACGGGTGTGGCCAAGCCTCGTATATATAAAGATTGAGTTCACCAAATTTAATATGGAGTCTTAATGATTTAAAAACTTAATTAAGAGTTATTATAAGGAATTACAAAAGTCATATTATTAATGAAATTTAGCATTGTTTAATGTTTTTGCTAAGGAATTACAAAAGACATATTATTAATGGAAGGTGGTTCTTGACTATCAAAGTTATAATGATCTTTAATATGATCATTATGATCTAGTAAACTAAAAGGTCTCTCTCTTATCTTTTATATTTATTTTTGATGTGTCTTTCTTCTTCATCATGGAAAGGATGTGCGCTTTGTGATATTTTTTTTTCATATATTTAGTTTATGGAATTAATGAGGTTGATACTTTGTTAACTCGGTGTTATTTTTTGATGGTTTATTGTTTTGGTTCTTAATACTGATTCATAACGCAGATTTTGATATATTTATATTTTTGTAGATAAATGTAGACATGTTGCAATTCTTATCCGATGCGAGTCAAGTTTGTGGTTATAGTTTGAGTTATATGTTGCTTACTTTTCTTTTTTTCTAGATTTACATTACTACCAAGCTATGCTTATAACTTTGTACTTGATGATCATGCCAGAATATGAAAGCATGAAACTAGAGCGACACATTCTGTGAATGTTGGAGCAAAGCACAAAGGGATCAAGAATGCCATGGTATATTGTTATGACTAGATGTTGGTGAAGTCTACAGTATGGGAGCAATGAATGTTATTTTGAAGATGGTTAATGTTTCATACATTTTGCAGGTAAATTATATTCTTTTTCTCAAAATTGCTGTTAGCATTTTTGTACTATTTTTTTATTGACATATCTCAACAATTTTAATAGATCTGAAGAAAAGACATAAAAGAAGATGGATGCAAAAGAAATAACATTGATACATGTACTCATGCCTCAAAAGTTAAGATAACATTCAAGTGTTTTATCAAAGAAATATAGATTTTAGAGTTTTAAATTTGTTCGTATACTTGGTTGTAAATAAACTCTTGGTTTTTAGTTGTGAAATCTATTTGCAAACGAAAGTTTATTTGTAATTTAATTGTTTGATTTATTCTTTGTATTTATAAACGATTTGTTTAATTTGAAAGTGTTTTCTTACTTACATAAGTAATTAATTGTATTATGTATCATAAATAATTGTATTATGTATAATAGTTTATTTTCTATAATGTCATAAATATTATTTTTATAAAATGTATCTTTTTGTAATCCGCCGCGAAGAGCGAACACATATTCGTTGTTATTACCAAAAGAGAGTATCACCATATGTTCATACATTAAAAAAAACTTCGATTTGGTATGTTTCGTAAACATACACTAGATTTCTTTTACAAAACATAAGGTTTTTTTATTCACTAATGACTGTGACAATGATATTATTTTTGATGAAATATATATTAACTTATCTAATGAAACGCTTTAAGAAGTTTTTAAGTACTAAGAGGTCAACACTTTCATCACGTGTCTTGCACGAAGTGATGACGTCATCGCGCGTGACCAGAGCTTTTGCTCATATTCAGCCGACCAAACAGATTCAGCCGACTAAACAGAGTCTGAATATGGTGGACTCCTCCAACTGCACAAGGGGAATCTTGAACACGTGGACGAGTTATAATGTGACACGTGGCAAGTCATTTTTTGTTGAGCTTATTGTTAGTCTCTTAATCTATGAAAAATCATAAACTACACGTATAACTGTGTGATTAATGCCAAAGAAAAGTAACATAATATCAATGTTGTGAAAATCGGGTCTTTAATCGACCCAATCAAGTCACCGAATTACCGGTTCGATCATCGATTACCAGTTCGACTATCGGGTCAACCCAATCTTGCACAACAAAAGAATAAAAAAATATTTGCAATGATAAAAAACTATATATATATATATATATATATATATATATATATATATAGGGGACCGTTCTTTGCAGAACCAGTTTTTTGTACAGAACCTACAGAACCAATTTGGACCAATGAGAATTTAGTATTATTATTTCTTTTTATCTAATCCAAAAGGGCATATTAGTAAAACACATTTTCACCTTTCTATTTAATTTTATTTTTATAAAAATTCGTTTTTAAGCCTTATAATTTTTGAAAAAATTAAAAAATATTTTTTGAAATTAAAATTTTTTTATATGCATGTTTTCGAAAAAACAAAACAGGTGCATATATGTTTTTTGTAAATATTGTAAATTTACATATGTTTCTTGCATAACATTGTTTAGCCATGAAACTTTTTTATTTAAAATGGTAATTGCGCATATATTTTTAATGTACATTTTTTAATCTTTGAATTTTATAACCAAAAACATGAACATATACATGTAATTTCTAAATTATAACAAACCAAAATATAAGTAGAATACACCAAATTTAATATCAAATAAAATACAATTCAAATACAAATGTATATTGTTAAGTACAAATGTGCAAGAAATTCAAAAATATGTATGCACTCTTCGTAGAACATACATGCACTCTTTATAGAACATACATGCACGCTTCACAATCTGATCAAATTCGTTAGAAAATACGAGTACACTCCAAAAAACATATATGCACGCTGCTCGAGAACATATGTAAGCTGCTCTCCTACATATTTGACATACACACGATCTCTTCCTTGCACCTTTAGACAATTTAGATAAAAAAAGAATGTCAAAAGGAAAGAACTTGTAAAATAAGCAAATCACAGGATGGTGTTCAAGTAATTACCTGGACATAGGTGCGGTTGAGTTGCTCTAACCAATCCGTTTTCACAGTAACCTTTTCATCAAAGAAAAGATGGCTACTTCTTTTAAGTATGGCAGCGATTGTGTATCCTAATGCCATTAGTCCCCCAAGAAGACGCACGCTCCAAAACATATGTGCACACTGCATATTTTTGTAGCCATCTAGTCTTGCTTTAACTGCATATTCAAAAAAAACATACATGATTATTGTTAGTGAATGGCATTAATAAATGATAAGCTACTTAGTTGTATCTATACTTTGAATCGACTGAACATAATTGCACCACAAAGGAAGGTTTGCAAGTTTGTGATAATTTTATATACCTATTGCCACTGACATTAGATTCGTGTTAGAAAAATAACGTTCCAAATCATTTGAGTCCATTATTCTTTTTTCTACTACATGATTATCATGAAACACCTGCAAAAAAGTAGCAAAAGTTAAGTCTATTAACAGATCGGTTTAACAAAAGAACTATGGTTCGCCTCGTAACTAATAACGAGAGGTTTTATAAAAAAATTAAAGGTCCCAAGTTATCAACACTATTCTACCATTACTGCTACAATTATGTCCTACCAGATTCTTTAACACATGATTATATATTAGGTTCATATACGTTTTGTCTCTAAGTTCATATATGTTTTGGTCGGTTTGTGTATGTTTTTTGGTTATCTTTTATCATTCGTGGCTAACAAACATTGGAACTAACTAAAAGCATATAAGTGTAGAGGTGCATATATGTTCTTTTAAGTTCATATGTTTTGTCTCTAAGTTCATATATGTTTCGATTGGTTCGTATATATTTTTTTGTTAAACTATTGTTTTTTTTAAACGTTCTCATATATGTATATAAGAAGTGTTTCAAATGTAGGTTTCAATTGGTTTCGTTTATAAGAAGTTTTTCATATATGTTTACAAAACAACATTAAAGCACAGCAAACAAAACATTACAAAAAAAAGGTTACTGGTATTTGAACTTATGATAAAAAAATGTTTTATAAAGGGCGTGGCTCGAACTTGTTATAACACATCAATTGTGTAACTATGAACAAACTATTATACAAGTACCTGTTAGTTTCAACCAGTGTGTAGTCATGTTATCTGAATCATCATCTAATATTTTGAATAACCTCAAACTAAGTTTAATGAATAGGATACCTCTTATTGAAATAATCATCCTCTTCCTTCTCCAAGGCTCGCTCGTCCACACGTCTACTAGTCTACAAGGGACCTACACCATTTTGGTTTGCTGCATGCTCCTGGGCCTGTAGGTTTGCCTTGTGTGACAACAAATATCCAAATGCATAAGAATATTTACAGTTTAGAGGAGAATTCAGAAAAGAAACAGGTCATATCTAACTTTGAGAGCCTGAATGGAAGGTATACTGTCAAATTTCACCAGCTGATCCCAGAAGGTTTCCACTAAATATTTCAGTAGTATCTTTATATTTTCCTGCATGAATTCATTGTGTCATCAGAAAATATATAAATACCTTGCGAAAATCATACAACATAAAGTAGGACAATAACGAAATATATATACATCACGAATATGCTCAAGATACTTTCCCTTCTTTGGGTCAGACATAAAACTTTATCTAATGTACCATTATGCTTATGAGTGTAAAAACTGCAAGTTTCATATATATTAAGCATATTTCTCAGTCAACAATATTTTCCTTCTTGTAAAGTAACATACTGCATGAAGTAATACATAGCCTACATCACTTTTAAACCTGAATTAATTGCATGAAATCAATTTTACAGACATTTCACTTGAACACTGAAACAACACTTTCCTATCATTTGAAATAAACAAAGGAACTGTGAGAGAGGTTTTGAGCAGAAATCGCGGTCATACTTCATAATTTTTGATAGCCTATCATGTAATGTATAATTCATAATTTTGATCACATATCATTTTTGTTATCATCTTTATGGGTCATACATATTTTTGATCACATAATGTTTAACAAACTCGTCCAAATCTAAACTGGTCCAAAGACAAATATAACTCATAAACAGATAACTTTACTTGTTTGTTTCCAATTACTACTTAAACCTTTTGAGATATTGTTTCTTTTCTAACAACAGTAGTAACACAAAGGCATAAGCAATTATCTATTTCTAACAACAGTAGTAACACAAAGGCATAAGCAATTATTTGTTTCTTTTCTACGCAAAACCATTTTTTTCCTACATCATAAGCAATTATCAATAAAAAAGACCATTAAACAACATAAAAGAACCAAACCAATACAAAAAGTATAAAGATTGAACCTGCGAATATGTTAATTGGTCGTCAATAAGAGGAGGCGTCGAATGGGATTGTGTTCTTTCTTAAACTTGATTCTTATACCCAAATTTTATTTCGATCCATAAAAACCCAAGAATCAAAAGTCAAAACAACCCTAATACACGACCTTTAAGCATCCATTTTTTATTTTATTTCGAGTAGTAAGAAACAACAAAAAGTGAGATGTAATTTGGATTAAGAGATATAAAACAAGGGTGGACTACTGCGTTATGGTTTCTAGGAAGAGAAATATCAAGAGTGTGGTGATGTTTATTTATTTTTCTGGCCGGAAAATGGATATAGAGAAGGGAGACGACATATAGGTTTTTGAGTGTGGTTTTTAGGTTAGAGAAGAGAGAAAAATGGATCTGGAGATCAAGAAGCAGGCGGTTATAGAACAAAAAGAGAGAAAAATGTGTTTGACCAATTTTTTTAAATGACTATAATACCCTCTTACCTTTTTCAAATGATTATTTATTTTTATTTACTTATAAATCTGTATTGAATATTTACAAAAATGACACCCTGCATTGATATGATGTACATCTTGCATTACTAGGAGTAAAAAGGCTAGTTCTGTAGGTTCTGTACAAAAAAGTAGTTCTGCAAAGAAAATGCCACTCTCTCTCTCTCTCTCTCTCTCTCTCTCTCTCTCTCTCTCTCTCTATATATATATATATATATATATATATATATATAGGGTAAAGATCAAATAAAAAGACAAATATTCGTGAGAAGGATACACTACACATGGTTTTTTTTAAAAGTTCTCGAAAAATTCTAAAAAAAATTCACAAGATCCGGTATGTTGGTGCATAAAAAAGTTGTGAATGAAGTTTTTCTAATTTCGAGTTTTTATACGTTTTTTTAATGCACAAAAAAATGAAATTTTGATGCACAAAAAAATTTTGATGCACAAAAATTTCAACTTGTTATAGTTTGATGCGCAATAAAATTTTGATGCAAAAAGTCAAAAGAAGTTGGGGTCAAAAACGAATTTTTGAGGCACAAAATGAACAAATTGAAAATTTTGATGCACAAAATTTTTTTTGTGCATTAAAAATTCGTTTTTTGTGCATTAAAAAAAACGAACAAAAACTCAAAATTAGAAAAACTTCCTTTACAAAAGTTTTATGCACCAACATACTCTATCTTGTGAATTTTTTTTAGAATTTTTCGAAAACATTTTTAAAAAACATGCCTAGTGTATTCTTTTTACGAATATTTATCTTTTTATTTTAACCTTCCTCATATATATATATATATATATATATATATAAAGGGTTTTTCTAACTTGTGCCCTAAAAGCACATGTTAAGAAAGGATTCATTAGAAACCATGTTTTCAAAACATCGCTTGTAATCTGAAGACCTGATGATTTGACTGGGTCGACTAAAAACCCGATTTTCAAAACATGGCTCTTAATCTATGAAAATCATAAACTATACGCATAACTATGTGATTAATGCTTAAGAAAAGTTACATAGAGTATATAATTTTCTTCTAGGTAAACAAGCATTAGATAAACGAACATTAAAGTTTAAACACCTTAAGCTCGTAAAGCTCCCTGAGTGGACCCCACATATATGCAGCCATGAATGAAGTTTACCTAAAAGAAAATATCCACACAAATATCGAAATATGACCTTTCTAGTTCCCTCCATGCCTTTTGTACCACTAGAAAGTGAAACTGAAACCTATTGTTAAGTAATTTTTTAGCATGAAGCAGATAACTTTACACAAAATGTAGCCTTGAGAACCAAATGAATCTTGTATGTAACATATTGTAGAAATGATTGTTTCGCATACAATTTGGCTCTTTCAATTCTCATTCAAAATTTTAGTGAAAGCTATGATACCTTTCCCCCCAAAAAAACATGAAAGATACGATATCATTTTTTTTTGTCTTGGAGTGGTCTTGATAAAAATCATACATTATAATACTTATAATATGAAAATGGTATATCAAGTGTAAACACTCAACTCGTTTGCAGTGTGGTTAAAGTTATTGTTCCATTTTGCCAAGCTACAAGTGTTTCATTTGTTTGCTTGTAGCATAATTGTATGAAAAAAGAATGGCGCATGGGATAGTGTCGGGGTGAGCATAAAAACTGAAAACTCGAATCCATACTGAAAACCCGAAAAAGCCACACCGGAAAAACCGAACCAAATGAAAAACCGACATGGGGGTTTTTGATTTTTAGATAAACTGAATATTTGGGGAGGTTATGGCTGCATATGAAAAACCAAACCGAAAAAACGGCCCGTCAAATCTCAATCTATCTTTAAAAGATTTAAAATAATCTTATCTGCTTCATTATCTTATCGGAATATTGGGTATATCTCTTTGACTTATGTGTAACAAAAATTAAGTCTAAGACTTGCAGTTCATATGTTTTCTGTAGATTTTTATATATTTGTTTTGTACTTTATTTGATAATTTTGATTGCTACTGTAAATCTTGTTGGAATAATGTTGTTGACAAACATAATTTTTATGCTTGATGAGGAAACTTATTAGCTATTACTCGTATGTTTTATTGATTGAAATATAAATAAACTGTCGAAATAGGTTACGGGTTATGATGGTTCATAACTAGATAGTTTATTTAGCGGTAAGCGAAAGTTTAAAAAAAAACGAAACCAAATGGTTTATAATTTTCAAAAACCGAAATTTTCAATTCATTGTTTGATGTTAGCAAGTTACTTGAAAATCTTGTTCTTAAAGAAGAGCTAGCACTTACAAAAGCAACAACATTATCGGACACAAAATGCTCATCCGACATCTGTTTTATTTTTATCTAGACATCTATCAAGCAAAATTAAATAGGCCACGTACGAGACCATAGACTATTTAAAAAAATCATTTTACTTATATCGAATTCATTCTCATTCTTCCAGCAAATTGGGGACAAATTATTTTGGTTAGCGGCTCCGAATGATCTAGCGATATGGGTTTAGGTAGTAATCAAGGCTTAAATTATCTTGGGTTTATTAGTTTTTTTTAAAAGATGAACTGTTTGACTAATTGATATTAGATTATACGCTATAATATAGGTTAATAATAAGAATCACAAATTTATCTTTAGTTTGTTTATGTGAAAAAATTAAGGGAAAAGGCATTGGATTGCTGAGAACCCTAATTTCTTGCCTTTCGTATAGCAAGCATGGCGGGTGTTTGGATCATATCTACCATTTGCATTTCTATTTTGAAGTATTGATGAAACTGATTATTTACGTATTTATGGTTGAGGATTGCTTATATATTATGCTTATGCATTATTTACCGATGCCCGTATCTTGGCGGGGTAGCCACACCTGGATTGTGGTTGCAGCCATGGCGAGTGTGTCGTATCGCATCTATATTTGCAATCTTATTTTCAAATGTTTATGTCAGATAAAGCAGAACATTACCTCTCATGTTCAAATGAACATGAGAGGATCTTTTTCCTTTTTTTATATATGTTTAATTAGTTTCAATATTTTTTAAGTTCGTTTATAAAACATTCAAATTTTACTCGGGCTAACAAAATAGTAACTTTTATAAAACAGACGTCTCATCCGACTTTGAAGCATCATGAAACGCTATAAACGAAATCGGTGAACATGAATATAAAGGAGTCTCGTGTTCGTTCGTTTAAGTTTAACCAACCGGTCGAATATGATTGTTCAAGCAAATAAATCTTTTATTAAGTAACTACGACGAAGAAGCATTGTAGCCTCTACAACGTAGAGGCCTCGTCGAAAGAAAAAAAATTCCAAATGAGTTTCGGGTGTTTCAATAAAGGGGTAATTGATTGAAAATATATCATACTTGCCACCTTTTAGAATTGTGTGTATTGAACTTAAATTTTTGATCGTTGTGTGTATTCTATGACTATTCAGCCATGTAAAATAACCATCTTACCCTTCAAAATACACAAAATGATCAAAATTTGAATGTTCAATACACAAAATGAGAAAAAAATAACCTTTTTTCGGATATAGGCATATCATGTTATGGACATATTTAATACGCTGAAACGCAAAAAAAATTATGTCATGAACCATTTGAGAAGACAACCAATGTCTCTATGCAATCGAGTTCAGTTCAGTCAAACTTTTACAGAACTTGACTCTACTTGATGATATTTTTTTGGTGCAAATGTGAATTATATTAATAAACAAAACATTACATCATTCGGAAAAGGAAAGACATGCCAAACCTTTTCTACAAACAAATTCAAACAAAGAACATATCTGACACACTATACTAAACATCTCGGATACAAGCAACATTCATCAGACATAACTGGCTGCCATATCTCTGACCATTAAGCCAATCCAACAGAACAGGTTCCATGTAAAAGAAGACTTTTATTCACCTTATATGCACCAAAACCATATCCTCTTGACTACATTTCCAACCTCATTTCACCACAAACCATTCAGCCAACATCCACAATGATTTGGGGCAAAAATTAGATGGCATCATCAAGAAGGATATAGCACACATTCACACTAAGAGAGGGGTTATACCTATCAAGCTACATTTCCTATCCATTAACCTTCTAAACCATCCAGAAGCTACAACCTCTCTGAATGTATAAAAGGAAAGAAGGGAAAGGCATCACTTGATAGGGAACACACACCCTCAATTAGATCTATCCTTACCTCCATTGACAATGTATTTGGTGGACCAAGAAGGTTCATCTTTCATACACTCTCTATTCCACCCATCATACACTGTCCACCAGGCCTTTACCCTTCACAATGGTTATATCTACCTTATGGTACATTTTCCTGAATTAGACCTCTTACAGACCCAACATAGGCAACTAGATCCCTCCTTAGACCAATCATAGATGGACTATGTGGATCAAGTAAGTACAGTCATACCAGGATAACTCCAAATTATAAGAATACATCCATTGTAAGGCCTACAAATATCTCTGTGATGACTGCTACAAAGCCTTTTGACAAATACCGTTTGTTGTAATTCAGATATCCAAACACCCCCTAAACCACAGAAAAGCCTGAGCAGACTCTCAAATAGCTGTAAAGGACATGTTATTCCATTACAGATTCCATTTTCTTGCCTCCTTGATAACATTGACTGAGTTCTTAACCTTCAAAGTCATAAGTTTGTTTTTCACTTGCTCTGAAATAATTTTGCAGATCACTTCTTCAGTTCTGCATTCATCTCTGAACAACCTTTGGTTCCTTAATTGCCATACAGTGTAGACAATAGTAGCCAACATCAGCTTGTTAACCACCATTCCTATACTGTTCTTGCCCCTTTCATTTGATATTACTTCAACAATGTCTTTTAAAATAACTTTTCCTCCCAAATTATGTGATTTATTCATCATCTCTTTCCACACTTTAATAGTAAACTCATATTTAAAGAAAAGGTGATCATGAGAGTTTGTAACTTTTTTGCACAAAGCACATTTCAAATCTGCAATACTTTGCCATTTTTCCATTATATCTTGAGTAAGGAGCTTTTCTTGAATTGCAAGCCATAAGATGAAAGCATGTTTAGGAATTAGCTGTGAATACCATATAACATGATGCCATTGAACAACAGGCCATTCTTCTCTCATAGTTAACCAAGCTTGATTTGTTGAGAACCGAACTTTTTGATCTTTGTTATTCACCCACATAACCAAATCCTCTTTCTCTTTTTGAATGTTTGGAGGATTGATTGTGTTGAATACTGTAAACTACCATTCTTCGGACCACTTCTAATTGTTGTCAATCAACATATCAGCAATCACCACATTGTCTTTGATTCTAGCATCATATATAGCTCTTTTGTTAATGAATTTACATAAAGGACCATTTGCGCACCATTTATCATAGAACATAGAAGTCTTTTTCCCATTGCCAATACTATACCAAACATGCTCTTTGACAGAATCCCTTATTTTAAACATTGTTTTCCATCCCCAGCTATCAGTTCTCTCCATATCTATGTCCCAAGTACCTTTCCTTTTAAATCTCACCACATTTATCCACTTAGCCCACAGATAATACTTATTTTCAATAATCTTCCAAATTTTCCTTATCAATAAAACTTCATTCCATTGTTTAACTGGCTTTATGCCCAGCCCTCCTTGGTCTTTAGGTCTGCAGACCACCTTCCAAGCAACCCTGGGTTTACCTTGAGCAGAGTCACCAGAATTCTATAGGAATCTTTTAAACAGCTTATCTAAGTCTTTTATTACTAAGTTAGGAAGCATATACACTGAGGCCCAGTATACATGCATTGAGGAAAGTGTTAATACAAATAATGTCTAAAAACGTTATTTATATTTTTTAACCTCTCAACGTTTTGATAACAAAATGTAAAAATGTTTACGATAAAAGTAAACGTTTACAAATTATTAATCGTAAAATTCCATTTTTAAGATTAATCACTTAAGGTATGTACAAACAAATCATTAAGCATGATTCGTGATCAAGAAAATATTTTCTCTTAACCATTACATTTTCACAAAAGTATTTCTACAAAATAAATATACAAAAATACTTTTTAATAAAATAAAATGTTTTATTTAAATAATAAAATTTGAATCTGGTTTTCCCTCCAAATGGAAGCTTCTATACCAGATACAACATTCCCTACAAAAAGACAAAAACAGGTGCGTACTCTAGTGGCGGCTCCCTTATAGGCCTGGCGGCCCCCAGATATATCTAGGACCGTCAGGACCGCCACGAGCTAGCCGTTGGAATTCCTGTCTATAAATACTGCACTATTTCTGGCAGAAAAACATACCTCTTTGCATGAATTTTTTAGATAACTTTCTCTCTCTAAAACCCTTCTTTCTCTCTCTAAATCTCTTGATTACTAACATTGTTTGATCTTGTTTTAAGTGATCCAATCTTGTTTTAAGTGATCCACTCTCATCTCATCTTTCTCATTCTTCTATCAAGTGTAAGAGAAGAACATTCGTATTCGCCAAGAAACGAATTGTTATTTAGTTACCTCTCTTCTCTTCTTCTAAGTATCAAATCTCTATTGTAATTATCTTGTGTAATTGTATGATTCAGATTGTGTGTAAATCTGATAGTGTAGATCTTGTGATTGTGTAATGCTTGTGAAGTGGTAGATTAGTTCTAGCTAAGATTAGGACTCGACATTTAGCTTAGTGTCGGAAACCAACGTAAGCGACGTGTAAACGGTTTTCTCCGCCTAAAGGGAGCTTGTTGACATAGTAAAATATCGAGTAGGATACTCGGGGAGTGTTGTAGGGCGAAGAGAAGCTTCGTAGCCGAACCACTATAAATCTTGGTGTCTTGGTTTGATTGTTCCTTTCCTTATCTCTTTATATTATTGTCATTGTTATTTAGTATTAGTTTAGAATTTACATTGTTGATTCATATTGTTGATTGGTTGAACATACAACTCGAATCTAAGTATTTTGAAAGCAAACTTTTAAAACGTAAAACAAACCGGTAAACTATTCACCCCCCCTTCTAGTTTCCACAATTGGTATCAAAAGCCGTGGTCACTAGAGATTTTTAAAATATATTGTATTTTAAAGCTTGGATCGATTTATGGATTCCAACAAATATCTAGAAGGGCAATCCATGCAAAGACCATCGCTTATTGAAAGTGATAGTTTTATTTATTAGAAAAATAGATTCAAGACATATGTTAAATCAAAAGATCTAGATCTTTGACATGTTATTACCAATGGTGATTTTCAACCCATTATTCAAAATCCGAAAACCAAACTTGATGAGTTTGTCCCTTTTGATAAACTAACCGATGATCTTAAAAGAAGGCTTGCGAAAATTAATGAAGCCAAAATGGTTATTTACAATGCTTTACCAAGAACATAATATGAAAGGATTTTTATGTGTAATACGGCAAAAGAAATTTAGAAAACTTTTTTAATCACCCACCAAGGTAATAGTCAAGTCAAAGATAATAAGATCGACCTTTTGGCTAAATAATATGGACAATTCGTCATTTCCGAAGACGAATCTATAGATAGTGCTTTTGCTAGATTTAACACTATTATTACTAGTCTAAAAGCTCTTGATGAACTTATCGGGAACCTCAAAATTCACGAAATGATCATCAAGAAAGATTCCGAAATAGTCAAAGCTAAAAGAGAAAGGAGATCTCTCGCTTTAAAGGCTAAGAAGAAATCTAGTGATGAGGAGTGTTCGACTTCCGGAAGTAAAGACGAAGAGTACGCTATGGCGGTAAGAAGAAGTTCTTCAAAAGAAGAGGAAGATTCATTAGACAACTAAGGAACGACAAAAAGATCTTTCAAAGAAGCCGAGACGACAAAAATGGCAAGGGTGAAAGGAAGTGTTTTAGATGCGGAGATCTAAATCATCTTATTGGAGAATGTCCAAAGCCACCAAGAGACAAGAACCAAAGAGCATTCGTTGGAGGTTCTTGTAGCGATAACGGTGAAGAAGATGATAAAAAAGTCAAAGATGAAACATGTCTCATGGCTCAAGCATCAAATGAGGTATGTTTCGAATCTTTTTACTCTAGTGATGAAAACTCATCAATAGACGATTTAGTTTTAGATAATGAATATGATAAACTGTTCAAAATGAGTTTAAAGATAATCACTAAAAATAAAAGATTAAAAGCCACTAGAAATAGTTTAGAAAAAGAACTTGGTATTCTAAAAGAAAAAGTGTCTACACTCGAGAAAAATAAGGGAGTTGATCTCGCATGTTAAAGTATCATATGCTTAAAAATGAGAATGAAAAACTCAAAGAGGAAGCCATTAGATTATTAACTATATTTGAAAAGAGTACACATTGTCTAAATAAAATGTTAAGTAATCAAAAACTCTCCAAAGAAAAATTGGATTTAGGGTTTAATTTATTTGAAGCATCATCTAGTGGAACTAAGGAAATAAATTTTGTGAAAGCCCAGAAAAAGGCGTCTTTTGATGGAGGTCCCATAAATATGGGTGACCCCCATATTGTACAGGCGGCACCCAAAGAAATTATGAGACCGCCAGTCATCACGCCTGGATCTGAGAAAAGTGTATCTTTTCAAAAATCTATTTTGGGTCCTTTTTTGATGTCAAAGACCAGAAGCTACGCGAAAATTCCTAGACCAGAACACATAATAGTAAACAACGTCAAAGTTCCCGTTGCTAGTGATGATGAAGTTAAAAAAATTTATAAGCCATTGTCAAAACCCGGAGTTGGTTTTTCCAAACCAATTTTTAGATAAAAAACTCCACCACCTAGAAGAGCCAATAACTCTTATTCTAGAAATAGAACACCACAACCAAGAAGAAATTATGGTAGACAAAATCGACCTCATGGATTTCCCATAACTTAGAATAATTTCAAAAATCAAACTTACATGCCTTGGGGAATGATTTCATCATTTCCACATCCTAACCAAATACAACAAATGCATGGGATGTTTAACACTAACAACTTTGGACCCATGAGATATTGGGGACCAAATGTTTGAGTTGTTGTCTTATATAAATAGATATGCCTTGGAATCGACTTGGAACCCGATGAGTGGATTAAAGATAGTGGATGCTCAAAACACATGACGGGCAACCGAAAGCTTTTCTCTACATACAAGGCATACAACGGAGGTAATGTCATCTTTGGTAGCAATCTACGTGGTAACATCATTGGCAAAGGTACAATTTCTCATGGCTCACTTAAAACTGCTAATGTGGAACATGTAGATAATTTAGGTTTTAACTTGCTAAGTATAGGACAAATATGTGATAGTAAGTGTAAAGTTATATTTACCGAAAAGGATAGTGAGATAGTTAAAGACGATAAAGTCGTAGGTAGAGGTATTAGGAAGAAAGGAGTATATGTTATGAAAGTAGGATCTGAGTCCAATGACAATATTTGTCTTGCAACGATTGATGAGAATTCGACATTGTGGCATAGGAGATTAGGTCACGCCAATATGCGTCTCATTCAAACGTTAGCATCTAAGGAATTAGTTAGAAACTTACCTAAGATTAAGTTTGATAAACATTTTTGTGATGCTTGCTGGTATGTGCTAATTTACACATACCATTTGTACACTATATTAGGCCAAAAAGACCATAAATAGACAAAAATATATTGTCTATTGTGTGTTTTGTGTTTATCATGTGCAGGGAACGGATATTGGACGAAAAGACGAAAAGACGAAAACAAGCTCAAAAACGGACAAAACCGGACACGAGAAAGAAAGAATGTGAAAAGCCAAGGCCAAAGTGTGCATTTATCAAGAAAAGACCGAAGCCGAAGGCAAAAATCTATTTCAAGTCTACATCGAGCCCGAGCCCGTTAAAACCCAAAACCCAAAATAAACCAAAAATCCCTAAACCCTTAACACTGTTAGTCTTTAGGGACTAACGGTGTCAATCCCCAAATTACAAATTCAGTCCCTAATGTTAACTAACACTTAACAATTGTTAAGTGTTAACTTTACACTTAAAAATAACACATTTACCCGAAAACCTAAATAACCCCACTAGCCTAAGTTAACCGAATAATAGAACCCGGTCAAACAACAGTTATGAGATAACTAAAAATAGGCGGGAAACCCTTTTACTGTTCACCTCCTTCCCAGTTTAACCACCTGAGTACATTTTTAAACAGGGTAAAATTCCTTAAACTCGGTAAACGTCCCTATCACACCCTCACACGCTCCTCTTAACTTGAAATAAGCATGTTTACTCCCCTCCCTTGCCAGCTTGGTGATCCGAGTGATCACACAACAACATCCAACGGCTGAGATTAACTTTAGAGGATGAAATCAAGATCAAAAGGTGGAAATTCAAGGCTTGGGGATCACTCAACTTTTCCCTCACAGAGAAAGCACAACTCACCAAGGCTCCTCTCTTCCATGTCATCTATAAATAGGATTATATAGTCATTGTAAAACTGTCCCTAATTTATGCATTTAAAATTGGTTTACCATTTTCCTTTACATGTCATTTACCTTACTGCACTTTACATTACCATTATCATTTACTTATCTTGTATTGTACCTTTCTTATCAATAAATAAAAATTCCAAAAATATTTCCATTTCCACTATTTTGTTCATTCATCTCAAGTTACTGTTCCATTCATTCATTACTGTTCTCTACATATTCATTAAGCTTTGTTAAAGCTTGTTTGAGCTTTTGGTTTGGAAAATTGAAGTTCTTTTGGATTTCAAAGCTTTTGGGTTAATTTTGGTAATTGGTGAATGGAATAAGCTTGCTTAAGCTTGGATTTAGGTTATTGAGTGATTCATAAGCTGGATTTAGGGGTTTAGGTTAGTATTTAGGTCTTCATCAAGTTCTATGGACCATTTGTAAGTTTACAATTTACATTTCCAAGTCATTTATTGCATTTGCTTACAATTGCTTATTCTTGTGCTTATTTCTGATCTAATGTGCTTAATATGAATTGTTTAAGTGATTTAATCATCTGTTTTTTGATTGTTATAGTTTAGATCTTTAATTTTTAAGTGTTAGTCAAATATTGATAAAAATCGTAAAAAATAGTAGCATTAGCTTTAATCTAGTTGTTCATGCTTAATTAGTGTTTAGATCTTCTTATTAGTTGTTATTGTAGCTTTATAATATCTGGTAATCATAGATTGTGTGTTAAATTTGAGATTTTAAGGGAAAAAATTAGTTAAAAGGCACGTAAAGGGGTGTTTGGATTATGACCAGTACTAACCAAAAGTTAATACTGGTTGTGGTTCTCACCACTTTGCTGGGTTTTGATTCAACTTGTAGGTTGATTTGATATTGTTTTAGTAGTTCTAGGTTTAGATTTAGCATATTCACAAGTTTTCATACATAAAATTTCACCTATGTGGTGTATAAAATAGTCAAAGCATTGATTCATTTGATTTAGAGTCTTAAGTCTTATAAGTTGTGTTTTCATGTTCAATTCATACTCCTATACAAGTCTGATATCTAGTCTTAAAGATTTATGCAATGGTTCTGAGTTTTTACCATTTTTACCCATTGTTAGTCAAAATTGTCTTCAATTTAGTCCAATGTCCTAGATTTAAGTTCAGATTCAGATAGGTTTTAGGTTGATTTAAGATCTGAATTTTGGTGCACTAATAGATTAGAAGGTAGACTTTAGGATTTTGAGATTATTTTATAGTTTAAAACTTATTAGCTTATCTGTTTCAAAGCTCAAAGTTGCCTAGTTGTCTTGTTTAAAACTGCTACTCCTAAAACTGCTTATAGTTGTTTAGTGCTTAATTTTAGTTAATGTTGCTTAATCTGCTTTTAAATAAGTGTGCTAATGATCATTAAAAAGGTTTAGTAGCTTTAGCTTTTAATAGATTACGTTTGTTTTGAGCTTTATGTTTTTGAGCTTCCTGAGTTTTCTTTAGGCATTAGCAGTTTTAAACTTAAGCTAGCAGTGCTAACTCAAAAGTTAGTACTTCTGAGCTTCTTAGAGCTTATTTAGACTTATCAGTGTGCTAATTTTTGATCTTTGAGTTTATTAGGAACAGCTTCAAGCCAGTTTTAGCTTAGTTTTTTTTCTCCTTAGCTTAATGAGTATTAAAAGTCAAAAAGATTGTTAAAAAGTCATTAGCATTTTGTCATTCTTTTTGAGCTTATTACTAGCTTATTTTTAAGATCCAGAAAAGGTGACTTCGTTAAAAGTGCTTAATTTTAGCTTAGGTTCAGATTCCAAAAAGAAAAATTTTTAAAAATGATTTTTCAAAAAAGAGGGCCACAGGTTTCGAACCTGTGACCTCTCTCTCCACACTCAACACATTTAACACCACACTCCTTCACCAACTCGCCCTTGAGACTTTTTCATACATGTATTGCACAATTAATTTCTTACAAGCACTTTTAAGTTTAGCTTGATCGAGCTTATTTGCTCATTATCTGCTTATTCTTTAAGCAATTTTTCCAGCTTATATTTTTCTTAGATTTTACTTGGTCTTAAGCACTTTTCATAATTTTTCTAGAATTTTTATGATTAGTTTAGTACTTTTTATTAATTTTCTTGATTAAAATAGTTTTTAATTCATAATAAATAAAATAAAAGTAAAAAAAATATAATTCTTTTTCTGAAAATTTTATTTTGTCATTTAGGATTTATAAAAATTAGATTTGAAATTGTAGGGTTTAGATTTGCTTTAGTTGCTTAAATGTCGCGTTTCTTTAATTCCCGTTTACGTTTTTACGTTCTCGTGTTTTAATTTTTAATTGTTTTATATGTTTACGTGCTTTACATGTTTTATTCGTTTTTATTAGTAGTTATAGAAACCCATATCAAAATATTTGAAACCATTCAAATCACGCGATCACGGACTTAACCGATTTTCAATTCACGCTTCGCCGAGGAAACGATCCGGGAGGTTTTTGAGACAACTTTGGTTAAAAGTTTGTTTCTTAATTCTGACGGAAAATACTTACTATACTATTATTGATATCTTCCTTATTATTACGTATTAATATATTATATATATTTATATGTATCACTTGCAAAATTAGAAAATAAGCTCACGCTAGTCATAAAGCTAAGAATTTAGTCTCAACGACTATATGCTTAGAACTTCTCCACATGGGTCTATTCGTTCTATCCGCCGTACGGAGTTACGGAGGAAACCGCTAGACCTTAGTCATAGTAGATGACTACTCTAGGTATACTTGGACTAGATTCCTTAAGGATAAAACCGAAGCCTTCGATCAATTCGATATATTTAGTAAGAAAATTCAAAACCAATTAGGATGTACAATAGTGTTAATAAGAACCGACCACGGTAGGGAATTTGAGAATGAGGTGCAATTTGGATAGTTTTGTAATGCCAATAGAATTACACATAACTTCTCGGCTCCATGCACTCCTCAATCAAATGGCGTGGTTGAAAGAAAAAATGGAACACTTCAAGAAATGAGTAGGACTATGTTGAATGAGCAATTGTTACCATAAAAGTTTTGGTGTAACGCCGTAGATACTTCAACATACATTCTCAACCGAATCCTAATTAGAGTCATCCTAGGAAAACACCTTATGAACTCTTGAGAGGTAGGAAACCTACTCTTGATTATTTTAGAGTGTTTGGAAGCAAGTGCTTCATTTTAAACACTAAAGACTACCTTATCAAGTTTGACCTAAAGTCATACGAAGGTGTCTTTTTAGGTTACTCCCAAAATAGTAAAGCCTACATCATCCTTAATAAACACACTAGGAAAATCAAAGGATCACTTAACGTGACATTCAATGAAACTCCTCCACCCTCTAAGACATCACCCTTGGTAGATGATGACTTAGATGAAGAAGAAGCAATTAAGGTTACCGAAAAGAAAAACCTAGAAATTGACATTGAGGATGAGGATGAAACTTTAGAAATTGATGAAATAGTCAATATTAAGGAGTCTGGGAACCATCCATTAGAAAATGTCATAGGAAACCTTAATTAAAGAACCCTTAGGTCACAAGCCCAAAACCAAAACAACTTCTTTTGTTTTATATCAACTATAGAACCTAAGAATGTGAATGAAGCCTTGACGGATGAAAGTTGGATAGTCGTCATGCAAGAAGAATTAAATCAATTCATTGCTAACAACATTTGGGAGTTAGTTCCACAACCTAGGAATATAACAATCATAGGAAATAAGTGGGTGTTTAGAAATAAGTTAGACGAGAACGGTATCGTTTCTCGAAATAAGGCTAGGCTAGTTGCTAAAGGCTATAATCAACAAGAGGGCATCGATTATGATAAAACTTATGCCCCAGTTGCTAAACTTGAGTCAATTAGGATACTACTAGCTTATGCTTGTGCTTTAGATCTTAAGCTATTCCAAATGGATGTAAAAAGTGCATTCCTGAACGGTTTTATCAATAAGGAGGTATACGTGGCACAACCTCCGGGATCCATTGATTTTGAAAAATCGGATCATGTTTATAAACTAAATAAAGCTTTATATGGTCTTAAACAAGCACCCAAAGCTTGGTATGATAGATTAAAAGCTTTCCTTATTAAACATGAATACAAAATGGGAATGGTAGATAACACACTTTTTACTAAAAATAAAGGTTCAAATCTCATCATAGTTCAAATATATGTCGATGACATTATATTCGGCTCAACTTGTCAAGACATGTGTGATGAATTTGCCAAAATCATGCATGACGAGTTCGAGATGAGCATGATGGGTGAACTTAACTTCTTCCTTAGATTACAAATAAAACAAATAGAAGATGGTATCTTCTTTAATCAATCTAAATATATTAAAGAAATGCTAAAGAAATTTGGCTTAGAAGATTCTAAACCAATGAAAACCCCCATGTCCTTCGATACTAAACTCACGAAAGACGAAGAGTGTGATTCGGTAGATAGTACCAAGTATCTAGGCATGATAGGTAGTTTATTATACCTAACGGCAAGTAGACCCGATATCATTTTAATTGTGCCCGCTTCCAAGAGGCTCCCAAAACCTCTCACCTTAAAGCGGTTAAGCGTATCTTCCGATACATTAAAGGCACTACGCACTTAGGATTATGGTATCCTAAGGGGACCCACATAGAAACCGTAGTTTTTGATGACTCTGATCATGCGGGAGATTATGTGGATAGAAAGAGCACTAGCGGTATTTGTACGTTCGTAGGATGTTGTTTGACATCTTTGTTCTCGAAGAAACAAACCGCTCTTGCTACATCCACTACTGAAGCCGAATACGTAAGCGCCGGAAAGGCATGTCAACAAGCATTATGGATGAAACAAGCTCTTATCGACTACGACGTACGACTCGACGACGTTATGATCATGTGCGACAACAAAGGCGCGATTGACCTTAGCAAAAACCCGGTGCAACACTCTCATACTAAAAACATCGAAATACGTCACCACTTTTTTCGTGATAATGTCCAGAAAGACATATCTCAATCAAAAAAGTGTCGTCCGTCGACAATATCGCCAACATCCTTACTTAACCCCTTAAACGTGAATCGTTTAACTATCTACGTCTTGGTTTAGGAATGATGCAACACATTCCATAAATCGTATTAATCCGCTTCTCCTTCTTTTAGTCTCGATTCTAGTCCGCGTTCCATTCTACGTTGTGACAATTTAACAACTTCATCTAAAGCTTGTTAAATATTTTTTTAATTCGCGACATGCAAATTAATTAGTCACTCTTCCTCGTAAATTTGTGTCAAAATTTAAAAGCCCAAAAACCTGTAATACGGGCGGCCCCTATATCTTAGGCGGCTCCCTGGTCGATATGGGACCGCTACCAATAGACGTCTAATTTTTAACACTTAACAATTTTTTTTTAAATACAAAGCCAAACAAACCCTTCCTTGCCGGTGATACGAACACGAAACCAAAACCACCAAAACTCAAAATCAACCGCCTAAACACTAACTGAAGATCAAATCAACACTAATAATCATTCCTAACATTATAAAGATTGTCAATTATAAGTCATTTGAACTATTTTCTTTCAATTTTAGTCTAGGGTTCATGATGAACACAAATTTTAAAATTAAGGATTTTCTATTTTTCTTTCAATTTTGTACAATTAGGACTACTAGGATATAATGTATAACTATTATGTTTCCCTTAGACATAAGATTTACATACACTAGTAAGTTTGTCAAAAAAATTGATTTCGAACCGAAACCCTAATTTTATTTTTAAATCACTCACCTTAGGAACATAATAAAATTGTTGTTATGCATTGTTAATACAACTTAAAAACGTTTTGAAACACATGCATAATGATCTCATGAACAAAATTCAAGATACATAATTCATATGTAATTTTCAACATGTTTGGATGAACAAAATCAAATTAAGGAGCATTTGGGTTAACTTTTAAGATTTTATTTCTAGGCAGAGTTAATCGTTACTCCATATTTGTCACATTTAGGCACACACTAGAAATAATGTGAATAAAATACTACAAGTAAAAGACTATAAAACCTGACCCTATTTTTGTCTTTCATTTTAGGTGACAATGCGTCGAATCATCAGATTAGATGACCAAAATAGCCGTAACTACATTCCACTCATATCAAATGAATACGAACAACCACTACAAAACACTATTGCAATACTTGAAAAATGACACTTTCATGAAGGTAGGGTTGTAAGTCAAAATTTTGAAAACATGAGTCATATCCATGCTAAGTGTAACACCCCCCTTAAAATATGATCGCATCGGAATGGTAACAATGGGGTGCTACTTCATAGTCCAAACACACAAGGGACAAGTCACATAAAACGACCTCAAAAGAGACGTTTAATAAAATGTCACATTCAATTTAATTAAAAAAAAATAAGTCATTTTCCTTCACTATCGAAGAGTTCGGTCATATCTTGAAAATTCCTTTTAAAGGCCACGTCTCATACACCGATATGTGGTCACTTGACTACTTAGCAATAATTACTCCATCAAAGGGTCGTTACAAAACCACTCCTCCTTCTCCAAGTGTCATAAAGTCTCTTATTCAAACTCCTCGACAAGGTCAAGTAACTCGTACTCGTAACAAGAAAACTATCATGGTAAATGAAAACGAGATCTTAACTCGGGAAATTCAAAACCACATGAAATCGTGGGTTGAAATCATTCGTGAAAATGTGTTGTGTCTAGGAGGTCATCAGGATCATGTCCCCGCGTGTCTTTGTCATATGCTTTATTGCATCGAAATCTCCACTCAATACAATCTAGCATTCTTCATTCTTAAACGAATGGAAAGAACTCGAAACAAACCTAAGGAACTCTTACCTTATGGAATGCTTCTAAATAGATTGTTCAATCATGTTGTGTCAAATTTTCTTAAGTTAGCAATTGATCGTTACATCTTGTATGATCGAGTCATGCATCCTCTCGCTCCTCATTATGAGCGAAAGACGTGATCGGATCATGGCATGAAAAGATGTCGTGACTCAAATCCTAGCTCTTCATCCATCGCTCTTAATCATGCATCCTCATCTCATCACTTAGATGAAAATGTTGATGAAAACGATGAAGAATCTTCTCATTCTAACACTCCTTCATTACCTCAACTCATTACCTCTCTGTTAAATGTTGTCCCTAGAGTATTTGAAAACCTACCCCATGAAAGTCAATCTTTAAACTCATTCCAAACCAAAATCATAAACCACCAAATTCAACATCGAGATGAACATCAGAAAGGGTTAAGGTCAATCGGAAAAGCTCTAAAGGACATGATGATAGGAAAAAAGAAATGAACAATGCTTGGAATATTTTAGCTATCTTCTATTAGTACTATTATTTATATCTTTAAATGCATTATACTTTAACATTTATATGTTTCTTAGAATTTATAGTTGTAGAAGGCAATCACAAGTGCCTTGGATGATCCTTTCAATTTTATCATCCAACAAATTTTTAGCTTATCATTATGTGACCTTCTTGACTATGTGAAAATGCCATGCATGTTTGATCATTATTTGCTTAGTTAGAAGATGTATGTTTAGCCTTGCAACTCTATTATTAAGTTAGGACTATTTGATCCTTGAATTTAGAAGATGCTTCTGCCACTAAACAAAAAGAGGGTCAAAACTAGAAAACGGCCCCCACAAAGCATGGGCGGCCCCCAAATATATATGGGACCGCCAACCCCTTTATGGGACCGCCAACAGGAGGGAACGAATTTTGCAGTCTTGCATCTTTTTCTGTACCTTTGACCCTCCTACCTATAACTTCAAGCTGGCACTTCCCTCTTTAGCTAAACCAACTTTTGCATCTTTTTCTATCCAATCTATGCTTTGTCATTCTAACACATCTCTTCCATAATTTAAATCACACTACTCTCACACTTTACCATCACCTTCTTCATCTTCTTTATCCTCTCCACCTTCATCATTAATGTCTTATTCAAACCATCCTTCAAATTTTTCTAAAAAACCTAGAATGTCAGTAAGACAAGTTTAGAGGCGGACAACACTCACATCAAAATCTCCACCTTCTCAAAATTCTTCACCTTCACTTCCTCCAAGAGTCAATCCTCAATCTTCCTCACCACCTTCCCACAATCCACTTAGAAACCAAATGACTAACCAACTTCACAATATCTCCTCCATTCTTGAATCTTAAACTCAAAACTCACCTAATGCATATTCTCATGCACCACCTTCACCACCATCATCCTTGATCCATCCTCCTACCAATGCTCAAGTTGAATTTCACTCAAGCTTTTGTCATTGTTGTAGGTACACTTGAAATCACTTCCACTCTTTGAGAAATAAAATCAACTTCATTTAATTTCTTTTCACCCGTCTCATACCTCAAACTAGCACCCCACCAAACCATAACCCACCTACCTCACCCTTCTCAACCTACCATAATTAAACATTCTAATATGTTTAATTTCTTAAAATAATCGGTCATCCATCTTTTGCTTATGGCATCTTCTAGATTTCAAGACTCCACTAGTTTAGATTTATGTTTTAATATGTCTTTATGTTATGTTTATCTACTTTATCTACCTTATGTAGTATGTTTAGATTGTGGTGTAATTCATGAATTAATGTTCCTTTGTTAGACTTAGCTCTATTTTCCTTGCATGGAGTATGTTTCTTGTATGAGTTTCTTAAGTGATGAATGAAACTACTTTATGGTTTACTTGCATGAATTGCTATATTGCTACTAGTTGGAAATATATTCTTGCACTTGTACATCTCACTTTGTTTTGTAGCAATAGTCTCATAAGATCGATGCCTTGGTTTCCCAAACGAGGGGGAGAATACATCAAGGATGAGTCTTAGCATTGTCGATTTCTTTCTCTCTACAATTTGACGATCATCCTTTTTGACTTCGACAAAAAGGGGGAGAAATGGATCAAAACTCATTGATAACTTTAAAGCTTTATTTTTACATAAAATGAGTTTATATTTTGTCATCATCAAAAAGGGAGAGATTGTTAATACAAATAATGTCTAAAAACGCTATTTATATTTTTTGACCTCTCGATGTTTTGAAGATAACAAAATGTAAAAACGTTTACGATAAAAATAGACGTTTACAAGTTATTAATCATAAATTTACATTTTAAATGTAAATCACTTAAGGTATGTATAAACATAATTAGTGATTAAGAAAATAATATTTCTTAACCATCACATTTTCACAAAAGTATTTTTACAAAAATAAATATATACAAAATATTTTTTAAATAAAAGAAATATTTTATTTAAACATAAAAATTCAAATTTGGTTTTCTCCCCAAAATAGAACCTTCTATACCCGATATAACCTTCCCCACTAAAAGACAAAAAGGGAGCGTTAGTCTAGGGCGGCCCCCTGATAGGCTTGGCGGCCCCCAGATATATCTGATACCGTCAGGACCGCCTGCAGTAGCCGTTGGATTTTCCTGGCTATAAATACTGCACTATTCCCAGATGAAAAATAGACCTCTTTGCACGAATTTTTTAGTTTTCTTTCTCTCTCTAAAAATCTTTTTTCTCTCACTAAATTTCTTGATCACTAACATTGTTTGATCTTGTTTCAAGTGATCCAATCTCTTCTTCTAATCTCTCCTGTCCTCTCTATCAAGTGCAAGAGAAGAACATTCGTATTCGCCAAGAAATGAATTATTGTAGTCTAGTGATATCTCTTTCTTTCTTCTAAGAACCAAATCTCTATCTTTATTATCTTGTGTGATTGTGTAAATCAGATAGTGTAGATCTTGTGATTGTATATTACTTGTGAAGCGGTAGATTGATTCTACCTAAGATCAGGACTCGACATTTAGCTTAGTATCGGAAAACAACATAAGCGAAGTGTAAATGGTTTTATTCGCCTAAAGGGAGCTTGTTGACATAGTGAAATCTTGAATAGGATACTCGAGGAGTGGAGTAGGGCGAAGAGGAGCTTCATAGCCGAACCACTATAAATCTTGGTATCTTGGTTTGATTGTTCCTTCCCTCATCTCTTTATATTGTTGTGATTCTTACTTATTGTTTGTTTAGTTACTTCTAGTAGATACACACATTATTGGTTCATATTGTTGGTTGGTTGAACATATACTCGGATCTAACAAATTTTAGAAGTAAAATTATAAAACGCTAATTAACAGGTAAACTATTCAACCCCCTTTAATCTCAAACGTAAACCTTTTACGTATCAATAAACAAAATATAAAAATGGATTATTACTTTCATAAAAATAATATATTGCTTGTTTGACGAAAACTTTAATTCCTTTGTGTCTGTTACGTATAAATGTTGATTTAGTTTACCGATTTAATATATGATAAGAATTAAAAGTAAACATGCTTAACGAAACTAAAATAAAAAAAATAAATGGTGAAATTATGACGAAAATAAATAGCTGTCATAAATGACCTGAAAAACGGTATGTTACAGTCTCTCGGATAGAAGAGCCTATGTCCTCAGGCTCAGGTTGCAACATACCTGAAGAAGGTACGGTATAGAGAAAAGATGCGTAATTCTTCGAGATTTGTGTTGATGAAAGTAGGTGTAGGTATTTTAAGGTGACTACTCTCACAAATCAGCTTGACATGGTCTTACCTGAAATGCATAGGTAATCATTGTAATGCACCAAATATACATAAGGCTGATAAGGCTATGATTTTGAAGGCAACGATGCAATGCTCATTTTCGTCAAAACAGTGTGATGTGTGAAATGTATCAAATAGTTTTATAACGAAATGAAATAGTTAATAAAGTAAACGTTAAGTAGCTCATAGGGTGACAACAAAATGGTTTATAGGTTGACATCGAGATTGTTTCTAAAGGGATAGGTCATAACAAGTATAAAGAATATCCGAATAAACGCAGAAGTAGTCAAAGAAAATGAACGTAAAGAACTATTCAATCAACAAAATGAACGTAAAGAGTCGTGTTCTAAAGGTAGGTTCTTCAAGGTGACACGCATGAGGTGACAAGTTAATTGGCATAGTCCCATCAACTAGAAGACTTCAAAATGATGGATTACGAAACAACATATGTGATTCAAAATCATAAGAAGAGTGTTCCAACTCAGAGTCGAATGGTAAAGTAACTAGTAGAATTTACAAAATATGCCGAATTTTCGATATCATCAAAAGGGAATAAAGTAAAGTCGCGTAAATGATCGAAGTAAATCATAAGATATCAAGAAGAAATTTGTCCATAAGTATAGGTATCCATATATAATACCAGCATTGACGCTCAAGGGAGTAAAATGAGAAATCAGGAAGTACACAAAAATCAGAATGTTTAATATTTATATAACAGACCGATATAAGGTAAATAGTAAGACGTCATATGATAGACGTAAGAGAACGAAATCATAGTCTAGTATTAAATACTCATTATCCATGTAATAGTAGTAGGGATGCAAAAGAGAGCATATAAGTTACCTGGGAGCAAGCGCGCACGGATATCGGATAAAACAAGGAGAGACTCTATATTTTGAAAAACATGGTCATAGTCTAGGTTTTGAAAACGACCTAGTTCTCTATGACTTCAGCTCTGATACCATCTGTAACACCCCCAAAAATCAGGACAACGCAGCGGAATGGTAACATTGGGGTGCTACTTCAGGGCACAAAACACAAGTCACGGAAAACGACCTCAAAAGAGACGTTTTAAGATCGAAGTAATGGTGGACTAAGTACGTATTCCGAAGTCCAAAACAAGTAATGTAGACAAGAGAAACACATTCATCAAGTCTAAGTATATATTATTGCACTAAGCTCATGACATCGAAGCTGTATTCGTAATTATAAGGGAATTGCACCAGAGTTCGTAATTATAACGGATTTGCACCAGTAATCGTATTTACACCAGTAATCGTACTCTTAGGCAATAGCATTCAGGCAATAATCTGGATAGCATACAATTTGAAAACACTTGTGTCCGAAAGTAAAACAAATAATGTAATTCACCCCGTAGAGTTTGTAAAACAATCAAGTAATAAAAAGGGATAAGAACTCACAAAGTATTAAAAGGTAATTGTACTGTAGTAAAATATACAAGTTTGTAAACGAGCATGTATTCCCCTCGCGGGTTTATAAAACATTGAAAAGATTGAAATGCGAGACTATGAACTCACAAAGTATTGAAAAGTAATCACATTGTTATAAGATAAACGAGTATGTAAAAGAGTTTGTAACAAGCATGTATCCCCCTCGCGGGTTTATAAAGCATGTAAATAAGTAAAAGCGAGGCTATGAATCTCACGTCCCGATAGATCTATCCACAAACCTCGCGCTTACATACTATAGCTAATTACGGTTCATGATAAATGAGGGACTTCCACGGCAATAAAGGTAACTTAGCAATAATATTCAGGCAGTTAATAGGATAGCGTACACTTTGTAACACTTTGAAAACACTTTGGAAAACACTTAGGAAAACACTTGTGTTTTCCAATAGTAAAACAAATAATGTGTTAAAAATTCACGGCTTCAATATAGGTATTTCAACGATCTCAATCATGTAGTAACAAATCAGCATTTAGTAAAAAATAGTCATTAACGCTTATGTAGTAGAAATTAATAAGTTCACTTAGTAAAACGAGCATGTATTCCCCTCGCGGGTTTATAAAACATTGAAAAAGATTGAAATGCGAGACTATGAACTCACCTTGAGTGAGCAAATGTCAAGTGTATCACAAATAATGTGTCACGCAAATCGTCTAATGGCAACCTATTTTAATTTAAGGGTGTATATGTACTCAATCACATTGAGTATTCTCTACCATGCATAAGTTCTTCTTTAGCTCATCACCATCTAATTGTTTGAGTGAAACATATTTTAATTGTAAAACATTTATAAATATCTGAATAATGTAATTATAGTTATTCTTGGTAGGGTATTAGTTACTCCTGGTAGTGTTGTAGTTACTCCTGGTAGTTATAGTTATTACTACTGGTAGTATATTAGTTACTCCTGGTAGTGTATTAGTTACTCCTGGTAGTTATAGTTATTACTACTGGTAGTATATTAGTTACTCCTGGTAGTGTATTAGTTACTCCTGATAGTGTTATTACTACTGGTAGTATATTAGTTACTCCTGGTAGTGTTATAGTTTATTTTCTAAGTCTGACCCGACTATAATGACCCACTAAATCACATTTTCATGACTCGGGTTCTAAAGAGAATTTATGCGAAACGATATTTTGAACAACTTTCCAGTTCTGTCCGAGACCCGAAACTCGACCGAAATGGGCGAAAAAGCACTCGCATCAGATCTGATGCAGTGTATTAATTACCAAAAAGCCAGATTTTGCCCCCGCCTTACGACCCGTTATCACTCGCTTTTAGACTTAAAGAACCTCGCGGGGAAGTAAAACGACCTTCCGAACGACTTTCATGTTTCGGCCGAAGGCCGAAACGGACTCGAAAGTGCCGCAAATACCATCTTAAAATCCTGACAGAAACCACTAACTTAACAAATGCTGGATTTTTATACCTCGAATATATACCTCGTTTTCGCTCTAACTTTTTCGTTATAAATCCGTTTGACAAGTTTCTTACCTTTTCGGAATCGTCGTGAATCATACTACTTTATAAAAATATAAAATAATGTGTTATATATACGAATTTTGGACAGAATCTTTGAGTGACCTTGTTGAATCCATTTTTAACCTTGCTTTTATACCTTACTACTTTTGTAGTTAATCATTTTTACACCAACTTAATATGGTACAATACTTTCTCATCCCTTTTAACATGATATTAGCAATATCTCAACATATATAATAGTGTGCAAAATGATCATTACAAGTAAAAACTCCATTTACATGTTAAAAATCCTACATGGTGATTCAAGCTACAATAGAACTAACATATGCATAAAATGAATATTGAAAGAACATAAAGGGTTCTAGATGACCTTATGGTGTATGATGATGATGATCAATGTAATCTAAACCCTTGTTTAGATAAAAATCCAAAGCTTGCACAATGAAAACCCTAGTTTTCCTAGTGAAACCCTAGCTTCCTTTTACTTGATAATCACTTGAATATGGTTAGCCAATGCTTGGGATCACCTTAGAATATCTTAGGATGGATGTGTGTAGGAGTGTATGGGTTGTATAAAATTTAGTATGGATTTGGTTGGGGCTTGGTGGTATGCCGTAGCATATAGAGATGTAGAGGGGAGGGTTTTTGTTGATTTTCTTGCTAAGTGTTCATGTGTATGTGTATCTTTCTAGTTACTTGCACCTTATATGTGAAGTCTTGGTCAAAATTTACCAATAGTGTTCAACAAAACACCTAGAGGGTTTTAGGGATTCTTGTTTTCATGTCTTGAGTCAAAGGAACATGGTATGGCCATGTTTAATGGAGATAGGATGTACAAAGACTACTTGGAAGAATTTTTCTTATATTTCTTTGTATACATAGCTATAAATTCGGCATATGTATGATACATATGATATATTTTTATAACTTTTATGTATTGGGTATAAATGTGGGTATTTGTTGAAGCGTAGAAAAGTTTTGGTGCTTCCGGGTATACCTAAATGTATTTAATCGCGAAACGTAAACGTTTTACGTATCCAATAAAAATAAAATATAAAAAGTTGATTATTACTTTCGTAAAAATAATATATTGCTTGTTTGACGAAAACTTTAATTCGTTTGGTGTCTGTTACGTTAATTGTTGATTTTTAGTTTACGCGATTTAATTATATGATAAGAATTAAAAGTAAACGCGTACGAAACTAAAATAAAATAAATGGTGAAATTATGACGAAATAAATAGCGTCATAAAATGACCTGAAAATAAGAAATGTTACATTTTTGCCAAACAAAAAAAATGCTCTGTCATACTATTACCTAAAACAACGGATCTGTGTTCCCTTGTGATTCAAATCGTGGACCACTTTTAGCAGCAAAAACTGTCCTTTTGGTTGCTTAGTTTTAACCGTGAGTAAGAAAAAGATACCCAAATAAAGCCAAAATAACCTCTAGAATAAGCCCAGAAAATAAGACAAACAGATAGGCAGTTTTTAGGAGGAATAAGCCATGTACAAAAATGGAGAATAAGCAATCAATGGTTTAGAAAAGAAAGTAGTTTAAGACTTTTTAAGCTAGAGTGAACAAAAAATTGTAAAAACAGTGAAAACAAGCCTCAAACAGAAAGCTTATGAATAAGCATTTAAAAGGAAACCGTGTAAGCCATAAATAAGCCGCGAGTAAGATTAACCAATAAGCTAGAAAAGGTTTTAGAAAGAAAAACAAGAGATGCGAGGTCAAATAAGCAAAATCCAAACAGTCCCTTTAGCAGTCAAGACGAGACATATAAGGTCATATAAGCAGAAGAAAAATCAGATTTCAAACCTTAATAAGCCACCCCTTATGATTCTAAATATGCTAGAAGAGTATTTTAGAAAGAAAGACTTTAACTTTTTATCAAATAAGCAATATCCAAACACACCTCAAAGTAAGTCAAAAATAAAATAAGCTGAGAAAATCCGGTTTTACAACTTAATAAGCTACCCAACTTAATACAGACTTTCTAACTTGAAATATTATGAAGGTTCTAACAAATATTTGTATTTGAAACAAACAGATGTGAAACACGCCTAAAAGTTAATAATCTGTGAAAAATATGCACTCAAAGAACTGGTACAAAATAATTTGTTAACCAAATTAATAAACCCAAACGCACCCTTTTTGGTTGACTAAATTTCAAACCCACAACTATTTAAAACTGTAGGACGCAACTTTTGAAATTATATAAAAAGTTGATTTGTTAAACAACAGGTTTGCTTTTGGTACAAAATATTTGTGTTTGACGCAACTATTGGTAAACAACAGGTTTGCTTATTTTCATGCGAAAATAAACAAAAAAAGGTAGCGCGAGAAGGTTTGTAACACAACCACAATTATCACTTATTGCCCT
The DNA here is from genome assembly GCA_026074375.1 of Tanacetum coccineum. NCBI lineage: Eukaryota > Viridiplantae > Streptophyta > Magnoliopsida > Asterales > Asteraceae > Tanacetum > Tanacetum coccineum. The sequence continues at coordinate 50,377 of BQNB010005151.1, forward strand.
AAGATCAAACCTGGCTCTGATACCAATTGTAGGTTCCTAGAATTCACACAAATATGGACTAGAGAGAGAAAGGTAGAGAGAGATAGAAGGGAGAAACATATGAAAAACACACTATGTTGTGTGTGTAAAATGATTCAACCAGCACCCTCTCTATGTGTGGAGAGGGTTTATATAGTTACAAGGGTGCGGGCTAACCAGGCTTTCCTTAGGCTTTATATAAGCCTGCCCGGTTAGCTTCATAACTATTACATAAAATTGTCTAACTATTACAAAGGCTCGTGAGATCGATAATGATCGTCGCTTCACTAAAAACTAAATTCATAACAAAACGTAACCGCTAAAAAGGTCCTAGATTCAGGATTTTACTGGCCAACAATCATAAAGGAAGCTCATACTCTAGTTCGCCTTTACGAAGCATGCCAAAAAAGGGAAATATATCAAAACGTGATGAGATACCCTTAAACAACATTTAAGTGTGTGAAATTTTTGATATTTGTAGTATCGACTTTATGGGACCATTCTCAAAATCACATAAGTTTGAATACATTCTTGTTGTTGTCGATTACGTATGTAAATGGGCCGAAGCTCAACCTTTGCCAACCAATAATGCCCGAGTTGTTATTACTTTTCTAAAAAAACTATTCTGTCGATTCGGAATGCCCAAAGCTCTAATAAGCGACCGAGGTACTCACTTTAGTAACAAGATAATGGAAAAGACTATGAAGAGATATGGAGTTAATCACCGTTTCTCTACATCATACCACCCTCAAACAAGTGGTCAAGTTGAAAATACAAACAGAGCCCTTAAAAGAATTCTTCAAAAAACTATTAAAGACAATCCTGCTATTTGGTTAAGAAAACTTGATGATGCTTTGTGGGCTTTTCGCACTGCTTACAAAACACCAACCGGTACAACACCATACAAACTCACAAATGGAAAGAATTGTCACGTGCCATTTGAAATTGAACATCGTGCATACTGGGCACTTAAGAATCGTAATCCAGATCTCATCGCTACTGGAGAAAAACGAATGTTTCAGTTACACGAATTAGATGAACTTAGACATCAAGCCTATGAAAACTCTCGACTGTACAAGGCAAGAACCAAAGTATAGCACGATAGAAAATTAAGAATCATCTGGATATGTTGAACTATAAGGAAAAGATGGAAAAACATTTATTGTAAATGGCCATCGACTCAAACTATATCATGAAGAAGAAGATTATAATGACTCCCTTGTTTCCCAAAGAATGAACTCCAGAAGCAGGAGTCTAGCTAACGACTCTCTTAAAAAATTAAGCACTTCTCGGGAGGCAACCCGTTCTTTACTTAAGTGTGGAGGAGTCCCTCCTCCATACAACTCTATTTGTATCCTTTATTTATTTATCTAATAAAACCCTAAAAATATATTTATTTTTGTGTATTTTTTTATTTACTTTTATGCAGGTAATATAGCTTAAAGATTGGAAAATTATGAAGTCTGCTCAAGGATAGCTCTCTCGCAGCTATATATCTTTATGCCCGGGAAGTACCGTTTTCCCTTAATTTTCCCTATTCTCTAGTTATGAGTTATCACATTGAGGGCAATGTTCAACTTAAGTGTGGAGGAGAGCCAAATAGGAAAAGTCAATCATACCCCTCCGTGTTTGCCCTACCAAAAATTATCTAACTAATTTTATTACAAAATCTAAATTTATATATATGCTTTCAATATAAAAAATGCTATTAGTAAGGCAAGTCTAACCGGATTGACATTATAACTATCACAACCTAGTCCATTAAGTTGTGAGAATTATAAGCCTTAAAATATTCGGGTATCCACCTTTTGTACCTAAGATAATTGATGCCATTATCCTGTTCGAGTTCAGGTTTGAATGCAATTGCAAGTGTCTTATCCGTCGTTACGGCTGTGTTTTTGTAATTTGTCGCCTTTTCTGGAACAGTGGTATTGGTTGATAATTATATTTGAGTGAGCCGACAATTTAGAATCTCTAGAACTTGTGCTTGATCATCATTTACTAGACTGAAGCTTGATTAATCATATGATATTAATTCCGCAAGTTAACGTTCTTGCAAGCACTCCCTTTAGTGCTAAGTTGCTAAAATACCTAAGTGAAGAAGTTAAAGTTGAAAGAAGAAGTTTTGTGCCAAGCCTTAGTTATGAATAGGGGTGTCAATCGGGTCGGGTTGGTCGGGTTCGGGTCAAACGGGTCGGGTCCAAGTCGGGTCGAGGCTAAAAATATTATAGAAGATTATATATATATTGTGTCAAGTCTTAGTTATTATGGTAAAAATATATATATAGTAGTTCAAAGAAATAAAGGCTTAAGTTCCGGCACATGAAGATTTGTATATGCTATTATCCCTCATCAGTATCAAGTTCCGCCCTTCGGTCATGTTTATGTGTCAAGTACAAGCATATGGTAGTTGTCTAGATTATGTCTGTGCAAATTGAGTGTCTTCATAAAAATATATAAACCCTATCTGAGTGGCTCGAGTGAATTACAAATCAAACACATTCCCCTGTGAGGTGCTATGGTATATGTCTATGCCTGAAAAGTTAATATGAAAACTCTTGTAAAATCTAAATTCTCCACGTCACGATAAATGATCTTATTTTCTCGCTTTGATTGCTTGAGGGCAAGCAATAGCTAAGTGTGGAGGGATTTGATAACGCCCTAATTATACATGTTTTTGGTGGCGTTATTTATTCATTTTTTTATCATTTCTAGTAAACTTTTGATACTTAGTGGCATGAAATACTTGTAGGTTCACTTGAAGACATCCTGAATTCTAAATAAACAAAGATCGAATACTTATACACTTCAGAAATCATGATGCAAGAAAAGATAAAGTCCCAAGCTGAAAAGTGAAAATGTGCGCCGCACTTACCAATTGTGCGCCGCACTTCTCCTCAAAGTCAAAGAATTAAAGACTTAGTCAAATTAGTGCATTAACTCCCCAAGTACGCCGCACTTACAAGATTGTGCGCCGCACTTCCTATCTAGTTACGAAGAATAAATGAAGTCATAAATACTATTGCATTAACACCATAAGTACGCCGCACACATACTTTTATGCGTCGCACTTCTTCAATAAACATTAAATTACCTTCGCTTTTAATCACCAAGTACGCCGCATAATTTATCTTGTGCGCCGTACTACCACCCTGAAATCAGCCTATAAATAGAACCAAATTCTCACACATTTCATATCAATCAACTCATACAAATATCAATCTCATCCAATCATTCTCCAAGCATAAACACCACACCTTTTAAAGAATCAAAATCAAACAACCAAGAACGAAGAAGAACACCATACTAGTTTAGTAAAATAATAAAGTCTCTTATTGAATCAAGTGATGTTATGAACTACATAGCCATGAGAGGCTAAATCTCTCATGAATACTCGGTGAAGTTATGATAATGAATAAGTGTTTGGTATGATTGTGATCTCATTAATCTCAAGCTTATGTTGCACCCCTATTATATCTTATCTTGTCGGTTTTGCTTATCAACTTAGATTATATAATCATATCGGTATAGGTCGAAAGACCCGTTATGATCTATGTGGTTTTAAAGATTTGTCTATGATCTTTATCGTCTGTGTCGAGAAATCCACTTTCGTAAACTGATAAACAAAATAAGTTTTGATATATTAAGTTATCTGGATCGTTTGAGTGACACATCTGGTCTAGCCAACTAAATATAAGTCTTAAGTTAATTAAATTAACTAGTGAAAACGTTTTCTGACGAGAAATCCTTTTTATAAGTTAAAGTTCCATCTTCGAGGTCTTAATCATTACCACTACTTATAAATTATTTTCAACTATCCGAATAGTCATCTTTATTATCACTGGTAAAACAAAAGTTATTTTCAAAATTGTTAAAGTCTATTTTCTTTCTGATGATTCAAATACTACTCAAATCCCTGTGGACGACCTGGTCTTACCTAAAAAGATTATACTATATACGTGGGTTATACTTTTACCCGTGTGTTTCCCTATAATAAAATTGGTATTTTCAGTCATTATAAATTTAACGCTTTTGAAACACATCACCAACGTTTATGATTTTATTAATAATGGTTAATACAGTTTTCTTATATTTGGCTAGACCGCTCTTTTATCTTCTGTTAATTTGCTTGCGTGTGTTTTAGTATCTTGAATTGGTTTTAGTCACCACTAAACCCGTGTCAGTCTCTCAGACTGAAAACCCCCTTATCCATTAGATTTAGGAATTAACCTAGGTTTAGCATAAATTAGACTAACTTAGATTAGAAAACCAAAGTATTAATAAATTGAAAGTGTTTCTCGCTCTTAGTGATCGACACCATACTTACCACGAAACTACCACCGACCGCATACACTGCCCGTTAAAGTGTTGTTTTTGGTTAAGTTGGCAAAATATAAATTTAAAACTTGAATCATAATTTACAACCACACAACGACATATCACCTGGCTATTGATGACATCAAATAATGTCACAGTATTGGCATCATTTACCTATTTATATTGCTCATTTTGTATTGTTTTATATAAGATTTGATACTTAATCGCTTAATTGTGTAAATCTCATTTATTATAGAGCATTTGGTAAAAGATGGAGAAAAGAGCGTGTTTTGGAGAATAAATGAAGAAGTTTGAGAAAGTTTACTAAATCTAAAGAATACAACGTATCATTCTAGACGGATACTTCCCAGGACTTAGACAAGATAAAGACCATTGCCTGACTTTGAAGAATACGCCGTATCCACTTCAGCAGATACACCATATTAGATACTTTGGTCAACATTCTAAAGAAACACGTTTTACAGCCAATACGCCGTATCCAGGAGCTCCTATATGTCGTATCCAGTCGCGGTTTATGAATATTACAGAATAAAATAATCATGAAGCCCACTGCAAGTTATCCCAATACGCCATTTCGGATCCCTCCAATACGGCGTATCGACCTGTTATCAGAGCCTATAAACATAAAACATAAAACTCGGTTTTCAGTATGCATAGACAACCAAGTACGATCTACTGACGGTTTTAGAAGCAAAGAAGGTCCTGCAAGTACCTCAAGTCAATAGGAAAACTCTTGTAATCTCTATACTCCGCTATAAGCGTTCGGTTATCATAATGTTTGTTTATTTAATCGTTCATCTATGATACTATGTATTGTTACAATGATTATGGGCTAATACCTTTAGGTATTAGCCATGCTTATGATAATTTAATGTTTGGTTTGTTTATATCGATTTTTTATCTTTTCGTTGCATGTTGATTATGTTTATCACTGCATATTTGTTTATGTTTCGATGATGTGTTTAATCTATCATTCAACTGGATCTAGATTGCATGGCGTGAGCTAGAGTCTAGGATAGAACTACATACAACTTATTTATGTGACTTTGGATTAATAAGACTACAAATTTATGCCTCTATTGCTACCTTGGTTAAGTGAGTGGTAGACTAAATGGTGACTTAGGATTACAAATAACATTATGTTTCCTTGGATAGCAGTTCGGACCGTGTACTACCAGCATATATATAACGATTGGACATAAGTGGATAAAGCCTCGATGAGCTAGGTTTTGATATTCACCAATATTGTCTCCTGGATAGATTATAATTAACGGTTTATGCTTTATGCGGGTTTGGTTAATTATGACAGGATTAACTAAAAAATAAACCTAGAGTTTAGGGATATGACCCACCTAAGCTTAGGAATGATATAACACCAATGAAGTAATACAATCATTGCATCAATAAAGAACTCCTACATTCTATTATATTAAACATGGTTAATACGTTTTCCTTACATTAGTGCTTAATCGCTTTTTTATCGTTTAAACTCGTGCCAGTCTCTCAAGCTGAAAACCCCCCTTTTTTGCATTAGTTTAGGTTTAAATAGAATTAATTAGAACTAACTTAGATAACTAAAATACTGATAGATTTAAGTATTAACGCTCACTCTTAGTGATCGACACCCTACTTACCAACAAACCTGCCCGTTAGTGTTAGTTAACATGTAAAGTCGGCCAAATATAAATAGTAAAACTTGATAAATAAATTACCTATACACACGACGACACATCAAGTTTTTGGCGCCGTTGTCAGGGAGTGAAATTGTTTAATACTTGTTTATTAGTGTTTTAGATTAAATTTTGTGTTTTTAGATTAGTTTAGTTTAGTTAATTATTATGTATATTAGTTTTTTAATTATTTTGTGTTTTAGTGTATTAATCTGCATATGTATTATTTTGCATAATTGTGTGTTTGTTTATTTTTCTACATAATTAATTATTGTTGTTGTACTTCTGGTCGAATATTGATTACGCAGTATTCATCTTTTTGGATATGACATATCACTTTACAAAACCTATACAACGTATTCGACATCAAACATTAATACGGCGTATTCAGTTTACTAGATACGGCATATCAACTGTCTGATACAACAACAGTTTTAATTTTTTGTATTCTGTTATCGTGTTTAGTTTTATGTGTTTTCTTTCTTCCGAACCTATCCTACTGATATTTAACCCTTGTTTCAGGTAGTTCATGACCAGGAGTTCAACCAAAGAGCTCATTGAACCTTACAATGATCCAGAGCGAGTGTTACATTCATTGAGAAAGCTTTTCAAAACGATTAGTTTTGATCATTCGAGTTTACTGGAATTCGAGCTATTTTCTTATTATGAAGAGCAGGTTGAAGAATAAATTACTGAAACAATCACGGAACTAACTATGGATGAATACATGACAAAGACCCGAGAGGATTATGGCTCAGGGATTGTTAGGCCAAAATTTGATAAAGATGCTAAATTTGAACTGAAAGGTCAATTTCTTAAGGAGTTGCGTGATAATACTTTTAGTGGATCAAAAAATAAGGATGCAAACGAGCACATTGAAAGAGTTCTTGAGATTTTTGACTTATTTACTACACTAGATGCGACTCAAGATCAACTTATGCTCCGTGTTTTCCCTATCTCATTTACTGGAGCTACAAGTAGATGGTTATGGAACGAACCTGCTGGTTCAATTACTACTTGGGAAATTCTTGAAGAAATTTTTTTGAGCAAATAGTGCCTACCTTCTCGTACTGATAAAAGGATAAGATCAATAACTTTCAACAAGATCCAGCTGAGACTCTTTATACAGCATTGGGAACGATTCATAGGAATATTTTAGAGATGTCCTCAACATTATTTAACCAATATGCAAGAGGTGATTCTATTTTACAAAGGATTGGACGTGCTCACTAGACAGGTTCTTGATTCTAAAGGAGGTGTGCATATAATAAAGGCAGACGATGCTAAGAAAGCCATCCAAAAAATGGCTGATTATTCTAAAAAAATGGCATAATGGGACATCTACTAGAAATAAAAGTAGTAATACTTCTGATGGATTAGTTGCTATTCAAGCTCAACCAAACAATCTTGGTAGAGAAATTAAGAAAGTAAATGAAAGAGTGTATGTTGCTCAAGTAGGGTGTGAATTATGCGGTGGACCTCATTACTCTAAGTATTGTTAATTAAATGAGGAAGAAAAGACATTTGAAGAAGCATACTACACTTAGTTTGGAGTACCATTCCCAAATGAAAGCAGTTGCTCCAGTATTCTACCAAAGAGACAATGAAAATCCATCATATCAAGAAAGAAGGTAAACGACGGAAGAATCATCAAGCAAGTTCATGGCAGAATCCGCAAAAAGACATGATGAAACTCTTCTTTGATTAAGGAAATTCAAGCCTCACCGGATACTACAATCAGAAATCAAGGAGCTTCAATCAAAGCATTAGAAATTAAAATTGGGAAAATGAGCAAGGTACTTTAAGAAAGGGGATCTGGAAGTCTTCCAAGTTCAGCTGAAACAAACCCAAGAGATCATGTCAAATCAATCTCAACAGCTGAGGAAGCTGATATACCATTGATACACCATATTAAACCTAACAGATACGCCGTATCAAGACAACATAAGAATGACATGATGCAGATAATCAAACTCAGTCAATCAAGTGTTCTTTTTCCTGGTCGTTTGAAAGAATATGGTTATGATGAGGAGGAAGTTTTGAAAGGATTGAAGAAGTTGCAAGTTAATTCGGCAGAGTCTGCTAAAAGATTAAAGAGATTGCTGAAGGAAAAGTCAAGGATAGAAGAGGAGATCAAAGCAACAATAAGCGAGGACTACTCGACAATTAAAGATGACCTACCTTCAAAAGAAAAAGACCCGGGAAGTTTTACTTTACCTTGCAAAATTAATGATATATGTTTTGATAAAGCCTTAGCTGATTTCGGAGCTAGTGTTAGTGTTATGTCTTATTCAACCTTTACCAATCTAGGTTTAGGGGAACTAGCTCCTACTAAATTAATCATTGAATTGACTGATAAAACTATGAAACGTCCTAAGGGTATAGCAGAAAATGTGTTAGTAGGAATTGATAAATTTACCTTTCTCGTAGACTTTATTGTTTTAGATATGCCTGAGGATATCAAGATCTCATTGATCCTTTGAAGACCATTTTTGTCTACTGCTCATGCTAAAATTGATGTATTTAAAAGAAATTTTGCTTTAAGAGTTGGAAATGACAAAATAGTATTTAAAAGTGATAGTCCTAGTAGCAGCATAATTAAAAAAAGTTTATGTGTTAGGATTAAGAGAGCGAATGGAACTCGATTTAGAAGCTAGACTAATGGGAGAAGCATTGATCTAAAATAGATCGCATGACCCTGAATTTGGAGATTTTCTTGAATTAAATGATCTAAATGAACCATTAGAGCTTAGAATTCATGAGAATGAGGACTTGGATCCAAAGATTGAGGAAGAAGAAATTATTGATGAACCAATGGTTGATGTAGTGGAAATTAGGCGTGATAATGGGATAGTTGAGGACATAGATGAATATCTTAGTTTTTGCGACTACAATAGAAAGATCAAAATCAATTGTGCATATAATTTACAATTTTATTGCTTTATAGGGTATGAACATGTGAATGCTAACTTTTCCCCATTTTGTCAATTAATGTTATGTCTAAAAGTTTTTTTAACTCGATAATGAAGGATAAAATTGAATATAAAGGGAAAAATATTGATGGAGCTTTTATAAATGTTCCTATCTTTGTTGGAAACTTTTCAATTGTCACCGATTTTGCAGTTGTTGATAATATGGATGCTTACCGTGATAAAGACATGAGGATGTTATTTTTGGGAAACCATTTTGTAGGTATGCATGTGTTAAAGCAAGTGGTTCGATGGATTTATTACCGTTGGTGATGGTAATAATAGTGTCACTTACCAAATGGCCCGTTCACATCCAAGATTTAAACATCTCTCTAACGAGCAATGTAACAAGATTCGGTCATTACTTCAAGTAAGTGCACATGACAAGTTGAATGGAATTTTGCACCCATATCAAAAGCTAAAAGGTTTCTTCAAGGAAGTCTTGAATTTGGGACCCGAATATATAAAAGACGAAAAGATGTTTGATTGGCTCATACGTGGACATGTGAGCGTGCACAAGATGGAATGAAGCTGAGGCAAGTCTAACTTAAAAACTTTTCTGTAAACAAAAGTGCTTGCCGGGAGACAACCCAGAATGTAATTTAAATTTTATTATAGAGTCTATCTTCCCAGGATGTTGATACGACGTATCTAAACCTATGGATATGGCGTATTGAACAACCTGGACGTTATCTTTTTATTTTCCAGTACTTTTTAAGAACTTTATTATCAGACTTGTCAATACGACGTATTCATAACTACGAATATAGCGTATTTGACCTCTGGCCCGTATTTTGAATTATTTTTATTACAGGACACAATACGGCCTATCCTGAAACATGGATATGGCGTATCGACCCTCCTGTACAGTTTTCGTTTTTATTTTTATTTTCTAACCAACGATTATTAGGAGATACGATTGTTGTGATTTTTCTTATCTTATACAGAGAACGTACTGAAAGTAATGATGAAATTGGTGGTGTTCATATATTCTAGAATCTTATGTGTATTGTAGTCATGCTGATATTCAGACGCTTTCACAACACACATAGTTGCTCAAATACTAATCATGGAGGATCATACCTAGCAAATCTCAGGGGAGTTCTTGTTCTAATTCTTTATATTTCCTGTTTTCATGTTATATTTATACAACGTGTGCGTTGTATATCTTAAGTGGGGAGAGGAGAATTAGAATACTATTTGTCCTTATTTTTACAATAATATGCCTAATTTATGCTCAAATTTTAAAAAAATTAACATGTTTTTGTAAGATTATTAGTTGCATGACCCGCACACATAACCCTTATTTCCATACTGTGAGGATTAAGCCTATTCCGTTTATCCCATTTTACCCAAAAATTCCACAAATACATAAGTGTGCTGGTGACTGTAGTAAAATTTAGAACTATGCTTGGTATACTATTCGAGACCACAATAATACGTATTTTGAAGTAACTTGTCCAGATCGGTAAATTTCTAGGATTACACCAAAAAGCCTATTCCATTTACATACATTATGTGTTATTAACTAACTACACTGGTTAGTTAACCCCTGTATAAAACCCCTTGTTTACTCTCATTTTTAGAGTATGATACCTCTAGAAAAACATGTTGAGCCATTTCTTTCGTTTCTTCCACCATGAAAATTTGTTTCGTTACACCATTACACCTTAGCCTACCCTATAGATTAAGTCCTTGGTTGGTTGCTAGTTGTTTTTGTGTAAAAGAATGCACTTCCTGTGTTCGTGTGCGTATTTCTTATCTTTGGTTAGGTCAGGAATTGCACAATGCAATGGGAATGTGAAAGTAGTTATTTTTATTTTTTGTGTGTTTACTACTTTCACTATTATTTTTATTTCTGAGTCAAGAGCATTACGAAAATATTATCCGAATTTACTATGATCGTGAGTGGTGAAATTTTACACCTTTATTAAAGTTTTCTAGTTAGTTATGTTTAAAAAACAAAAAAAATACAAAAAAATGTAAGAGAGAAAAAAGAGAGCAGATTGTGAGATAATCGGTTCGTCTAAACTTAACCGATTTTATTTTTTGTGAGATGATCGATTATTCGTTGGTACGTACTATAAACCAACGATGTAAAGTTTTGTTGTATATTATTTATAAATTGGTCGTAAAATTAACCAACTATGTATTTTTTGTATCAAGTGGTAAATATCTCCACTATTGTTGTACTATATTATAGATGATCGGGAGTTGGTCGTTACAGGAACGCCAACTAGGTTTGTTATTATGGATGATTAAGATATCTGTGAGTCTAATTCGTGTCTACCAAACAAAGCGTGTGTCTCCGTGTTAAAGTGTGAGTTAGTTTATGATTTGTGTCTTTTTCAAGGTTGTGGTCAGGAAAGTAGCTAGCAACGTTTTTCTTTATTGGTTGGACTTAATCTATTTGTTTTGTTATTTTATTTTACACCAATTATAAATGTTTCTCATGCGTAATCCATACCCTATATCGTTCTTCATCATAACCTTTAGTTTACTCGAATGAGGGATTGAGCAATCATATATGTCTCATTCATGGATTTAAATGTGTATGTGTGGTTTTGTCGCCCTTATTGATGTAATATTTTTGGTAAAGATTACTTAGTCCTATTCTTTAGCTTATTCGAGTTAAGGAGTAAGCAATCACAAGTGTCGCGGTCATGGATTTGGGCGTGCATTTGTGGTTTTGTTACCTTTTCTGGAATTTTGGTATCGATAAAGATTGAAAAGAATGATCAACCCTTAAGTCTTATCATATTCACCCAATTTACCTTTTTAGACTGGTTACTCCTTAGCTTTAGTGATGGAGATGTGTATCCTTAAGCCTTATCATACTCATGTGATTTTACTACCGTCACAATTAATGGTGAATCCAAAGAACGAGGAACTATCGAAGAAATTATCCGGAATTATTATCGTGAAGATGGTAAAGCTACACCGAGATTTGAAGCATAGGTAAAAAAAATGAGAAAAAAAATGAGAAAAATACAAAAAGAGAAAGAAAGTCTTAAGATAATTGTTTCGCAAAGGAATTACCGAAGGATATTACCTCGAAATCGATTATTCATTGATACGTCTAAAAAATCAACGATGTAGAGTATTGTACAAAGTGGAAGATATCGCCACTTGCCTTGTAGAGTATGTAAAGTTTTGGATGATTGAGAAGTTGACCGTTACAGGAACGCCAGTGCTTAGGTTGTTGTATTGATCGATGATCAACCTTGTAAATAGTTGTGTCTTTATTCATGGTAAACGTCGGGAAAAAGTGTCTACGCAACTTGTATCTTAAGTCTTAATCTATTTGTTTCTTAATTTTTATTTAACAACAATTTACTTCCCTCTCACCTGATGATTAGCCGTGGGTTTTACGCGATTGAGGACTTGTTCGAGCGTGCATGTCTATTTCGTCGTTACGGCCATGTATGCATGTCTTAGCTGCCTCGTTGGTTTACGACGTTTGGTGAAAGTTAGAAGGTTCTTACCCTGTATCATTCTTCATCCTAACCGTTGGTTAAATTCAAATGGAGATGTGATCGAACACACATGTCTATCCCGATGTTTCGGATGTGTATGTGTGCTTCAGCTGCCTTGTTGGAGTGGTACTTCTGGTGAAAGATTGTAGAATGATCAAACTGTAAGCCTTTCCATACAAAATCCCATATTTCATACTCGGCGTTTAGTACAAGGCTACGGGTGTTAGACTTGTAGTTTAGAATGGGTGATAGGGATCCTTTGCAACTTATGGATAGAATACTCGTCTCGATCGAGGCAATTGAACAATATAGTTGCGTGAAAAGCCGCGCGATGATAGCGGAGGCGACATAGAGTTATAGGTATGTGGTGAGTGTTTTTCCTTCTCCTATTTTGTTAGGTTTTTGGGGGGGGGTGTGACTTTGTTATAATATTACGAAATAAGTGCCGTGTTAACGGAAAAAATATCCTTGAGGGATTATGTTTATAAACTTCTAAATCTACTTGAGGACAAGTAAGATTCAAGTAGGGGGATATTTGATGACATCAAATAACGTCTATTTTATAACATCATTTATCCCATGTTATCAACCTATTTTGTATAGTTATTGCAAAGAATTGTTACTTAATCGTTTATATTTGAGAATTGCAGTAATTACAGAGTAATTGGTGAAAGATAGCAAAAGGCGCGCATTCTAGAGCTTAAATGAAGACATTTTGAAGATTACTGTTCTAAAGACCAATACGCCGTATCCATCAAGGAAGATAAGGCGTATCCGTGCCTGAACTCACCAAAGACCACAGAGGAATAAAGATCAATACGCCGTATCCAGAGAGAATCAATACGCAATATTCAAGATATGAAATCAATATAATATTCTGGAAGATATCAAGCGTGGTCCCTACTCCAAGAAATCTCTAATACGCAGTATCTAACCGACTTCCAGACCTTATAAATAGAAAACTCAAAAACGAGTTTTAAGTGTGCTAAATCATATTCTCGATACCTAAACCATAAAAGTCAATTTTCAGAAGAGAAAAAGTGCAGAAGAGGTCGAGCAACGCTATCAATTCCATATGAGACACGCGTGTAATTTCCGTATACTTTAGTAACGTTCATTTTGGTACATTCGTTAACTCATTAGTTACCTTGAGAAAATTAATTGCTCTTGTATTTATTATGATGTTTGAAGGCTAATACCTTTGGGTATTAGCCATTATTATGAAGATCTGAATGTTTGGTATTTGTTTATCTTGATTTCTTGATTTATCGTTGAGTGCTTGTTTATGTTTATCAATTTATACTTGTTTACGCGCTTTTGTATGCGACCTATCATTCAACTGGATCTAGTGAAATGGACCAAGTAGATCTAGAGTCCGGGATAGCTCTCCATATAGTAATCTATACATCTAGAATCATAGTTACACAAATATTGTCCTTCTAAGTCTGTGTTTAGGATACGCTTCAGGCTTAACTAGTTAATTGGATATTGCTAATGGTTTATTGATCGTGTTAACTAGCAGGTGACCTAGATAATTCAACAAGTAACATTCTGATTCCATTGGATAGTTGGACAAGTGGACTACTAGTGTATAAATTGCCATTAAGCGGTAAGTGGGTAAAGTCTCTATGAGCTAGGGTTTAACAAGATTACCATTGCTTTAATCCCTAAGATAGATTATAATCAGCAAATAAGAATGCTTTATGCGGATGCTTTAATTGTGACAGAATTATTGTGTTTAGGTCTTAGGATGATGTAACGCCTAAGTCTTACGAATGATATGCCACCTCGAGAGAAGAAATCATTGCACTAAATAAACAAACCAACATTCTAATCGGAATAATAATGGTTAATACAGTTTTCTTATATAATATTTGACTGCTCTTTTATCATTTGTTAATTATCTTGCGTGGGTTAAATTGCATTGAATTGATTGTAGTCACCAACCAAACCGTGCCAGTCTCTCAGGCTGAAAACCCCTTTTTCCCGTTAGAATTAGGATTTAAACTGACATAGGTTTAGAATAGAATAGAACTAATATAGATTAGATCACCAAGATATTAATTAAATTGATAGATTTAACCTCGCTTCAAGTGTTTGACACCCTACTTACCATGAAACTCATACCGATCGGGTACACTACCTGTTAAAGTGTTATTTTTAGTTTAGTCAGCAAAATATAAATTTAAAACTTGAATCATCTTAACTATACCATACAACGACAGCACATCACCAACCCAAGCCCAAACAAGCCCCATAGTTGACTTTTTGACTTTATTTAATTACTATGTACATTACATATTAATTAAAGGGTTTAATGTTAATTATTCGTAAACGAACTAGTTAACGACCGTTAAGTATTCTATCGTTCGAGTATTAATAATTATACATTTATATTATTATACATATTAATAGAATGATATCTAAGTGTATATTGTGTGTAACCCCCGTAGGCTCACAAATTCCTAGCCATATAAATATCCATATGACATGAGCCCATCCTAACAACTCCCACTTGTGAATGTCATGGTCATAGAATATAACATACTAACATTGATGAATAGTCTAGCAACATCATCAATGCTCCTAGAAATAGCTAAGAATAGTTTCAATAAACATCTCAACCTTCAATAGTTCAAGTTAGTCCTATCCTTTAGTTTCAGATACAATGTTAAATATGGATATGGATTAAAAGTCATCCCATTGTTTAACGATTTTGTTTCTCGCATATGTATTGATCAAGATTACCAAATGTAAAAAACAATCATCTTAACTACACTTTGGGCGCAGCCACACAAACATCTTATCAACCCAACTAGGGCCCCAGGAAGTATCTAACTCCTAAATACGTGGAGGAACAAATTCTATTTTGACTACAAGTGTCAGTCATGTACTTCAAAACATTTATGAAAGTAGCCTTTATAACTACCTTATTCAGCATACCAGTTGACTAGAATCAACAAATGTCATCTATACACGCAAGACCTGCTTGCATCTCAAGTCTGAGAATAAATAAACTTTCACCATGTGTGCAACTTACTCAATGAAGTCGATCCATAAAGGGGTCTACACTAGGTGAGGTATTCAATATTCAACATCATTGAATAACATGTGAAGTTGGCAGAATCATCTTTACATATTCAATAGAATATAACCAAACACTTACATTTGTCTTATCTTAATGATATTCACATATAGTTAACTGACAATGAAAATATTTAGAATAATAAATTTATTCAAAGATTTTAAACATGCAAATATAGAACAAAATAGTATAAATGAAAACAATCATACTACTATGTTAATTCCTTGTTTAATACAACTACTTACAGTTCCATTATCCAAATACCAAATAAGATCAATGCATGATGATCTTGGTTGAATACTAATGTCTTATTCACAACAATCGCAATTGGTGCTAAGGCATAGGCTCCATGAACAAATCAACTAGGTTATGATATTGTGGAACTTTGAGAATACTTATTTCAAAAATTCACGAATCATGAAGTTCTTTAGATAATATGATGATTGTTATTTTGTAAGTGTGCACTCACTTATAAGTATTACTTATATGAGTCTAGTCACATTACATTCCATAAGATGTATGAATACGCAAAATATCCTAATGGAGACAGTAATCTCAACAGTTTTCCAAACCGTAAAGCATTCTCATTCTTTTAATGCATTTATACAATTATGCTTTTAAACCAAGCATGTGTAGTCAGCAATGTTATCATATAAGATGAAAAACTTGCATTGACTAAGATTGAGTATCATCTCAATTAAAACAAGTACTAGTGTATACAAACAACACTATGCTAAAATCCGTAAACTCTGAACACTTTTTTGATAATGTTTGAATATCATTCAAACCCAAAGTTTGTTGATTATAATGATTCTACTATGATTATCATAATGTATGTCCATAGTTTCATTATTTATGAATGAGTTCCTAATCTAAACATTGATCAGAATGTTCCTTCTGATATCTTTAATTAGATCTCAATGTTGTCAAATCATCTTACACTCATGTAAATGATACACCTAATCATATATACAATATGATGTACATAATAAATCCTTTAATGAGACTTAAGGTTTCCACTCATGTGTTCAATCTCGCCAAGTGAGATAGATCATTAACCTTCACTTAATGATATTCCATATTGTATTCAAGCTTAATTCATCACATATGTTTAAAACATATTATTACAAGGTTACATGTTTCATTTCCTAAAATATTTACAAGAAACTTTATTTCAATCTAAAGGATAAAATCTTACTTAGATGAAAATTTGTTTCTAGTATGTTCAATAACATATTTGATTTTAGAAGAATAAAACAAAATACTCTCACTAGCTTTCATGTGTACTCATGAGTTATCTTATTTATAATCAAAATTCAAATCTAACAAGTGATTGATTTAATAATTAAACTTAAGATTATGCTCATTAGATGCGTGCTTTTAATCCATACTTAGATTCTATCATTTTTGTATACTTGTAAAGATTATATTGGATTCATAAAAACCTAATTTGATTCCATATCGTCCTCGCAAGGTAATCATTTAATAAAGAGTGCTTGAAATCCAATTTGTCATATTTCTTTTCAAGAAAACAAGTATGGCAATCAAACCATATTTATATATTTAAAGTTCGTAAATGAAGAAGTTTTAATCATAGTCAATTTTTTAGCATGAGTAAACACTTGTGTCATTTGACGTGCAATAAATATGCATATAATATTGTATTTTTGAGTCTTCTCTTAAAGGAAACTCATTTAAACCTCATCGCCTAATCGATAGGTTAAAGATCAATCAAATTCCAAGAATATGATTATCTCCTTTTGGACAACATCTTTTCATTCATAGTCTTTGAGTAATCTATTAGATCCAAGATCTAATAATGCATCTCTTGTAGTTAGCAGTTCACTATGATCCTCTAATTCATGATCCTCACCATTGGTATAAAAACATAT
The DNA here is from genome assembly GCA_026074375.1 of Tanacetum coccineum. NCBI lineage: Eukaryota > Viridiplantae > Streptophyta > Magnoliopsida > Asterales > Asteraceae > Tanacetum > Tanacetum coccineum. Next base: position 67,825 of record BQNB010005151.1, read on the forward strand.
CATGAGGAATCCTTCCGGATCTATGGATATGAGTAATATCATTCTAAGGTTCAACATTTTTATGTTTAGCCTCAGTATGCTATTCGCTAGTGTGTTCAGAAGGTTTAAGTATCTTCTTTTTGAAGTAAATCAAGACCTACAATACTCCCACTCGCTTTTAGCAAAGTGAGACTCCCACTGCTTCTTGTAAATTGGAGACTATTTTCAAATAACTCAGCATAACGAGCAACAAAAACTTTGTTCTCGTGTGGGTTGTAGAAATGGTATCCTATTGTTTCCTTTAGGTATCCTACAAAATACACTTAACAGTTCTAGGCTTTTGTCAATAATAATCTCCAAGAGATTTTAACAAATTTAAAACTTCAATCAATACACAATGAGATTCATCTCATTTTATTACTAGAATAATGTCTTAATAAAATTTCTAGGTTGGAATCTTATTGGGTATATCCATGACATACTCAATTATTTAACCTTGATTTCTTTAGGAGTTAAAAAAGTTAAGGTCAACATAAATCAAAATAATATCAATATATAGTTTGATTATCCTTGTTGGACATACCATAAAACTGTGGTCTTCCAACAAGATTGAAATAGTGAGTGACATCTCACAATTCATTAGATGAACTTTTACTTTATGGCTTGATAATGCGCATTTTTTTACATATTTCTATATGTGTTATCTATGCTTATATATATATTTATTGGTTAATTATAAGAACTTTCGATAATTAATAAATTATATTAGCTATTGTAGGTTCATTGTACGTATCGTGGAAGGAAACGAAAGGAAACACGAAGAATTGGAACTTAAACAAAAAAATCACTCAAGTTCAAGATCTCCCGACACCTGTCTACTGTTTTGGCCATAACTTGAGCATACGCACTCGGATTAAGTTGATTTGAGCGCCCACGCGACGGGAAAATAATTATCTACAACTTTAATTTTTGGTCCAAAAGATGAAAATGAACACAAGTACGCCGTACTTGCCAATAAGTATGGCACACTTTTCACTGAACCTAAGTACGGCGCACAAATAACTTTGTGCGGCGCACTTTTTGTCTGATGCAGTTAATACGCGAATTTACACTCAAAAATCGGTCATAGACCCCCCAAATTGGTCCCCAAGTGTTGGAAAACTATAAATATACCCCATTTGGTGCCTGGAACTTCATATCTTACATAGTATCTCTAAAATCAATTGGGAGAGGAGGAAGGAGTTGTGAGGATCCTTGGATCCTATGATCCAAACACCCTTTTATCTCGCCATACCATCACCACCATCTTGACCACGATCCACCACTGTTATATCACCATTTCCAGACCCTAAACACCAAGTTTCCATAATCTAAATACACCATACCATAAGGGTTAGACGATTCACACTAAATCGCTAATTCCTTTGATATATTAAACATGTTACCAAACACATCATTTGGTGATGCGTTGCTGATTTACAGAGGGTTCGTGATAGCCCTTCAGGTTATTTCAGGAGGTTTGGATATTGGTTGTTTGTGGGAGCAATTGGTTATTGGTTTGGTACTTTGTTCTCATATGTTGGACATGTGATACGTAATATGGTATTTGCATGATTTTATTATGACTTGCGAATACATATGTTTATGGATTCGATATTGTTTTGCTTGGATCATTGTTTATCTTTTGGTATATCATTGCAATTGAAATAGGCCGAAAGGGTTAATTGTCTTGATGTATTTTGAATCGTTTGTCTATGGCGTATCAATATCATACTTGTGAGAATTGTGTGGTAAATTGATAAACAACCCAAGTATAATGATGTTTAAGACCATTCCTTATGTTGACCGACCGGGTTGGGAGGAATTCATATGTATGCATATTTGATATAAATCATTCTTAATGCGCTCGTGATGATGTAGTATATAGGCCGAAAGGATTCTATGTCATTATTGGAAAACTATAAATATACCCCATTTGGTGCCTGGAACTTCATATCTTACATAGTATCTCTAAAATCAATTGGGATAGGAGGAAGGAGTTGTGAGGATCCTTGGATCCTATGATCCAAACACCCTTTTTATTTCGCCATACCATCACCACCATCTTGACCACGATCCACCACTGTTATACCACCATTTCCAGACCCTAAATACCAAGTTTCCATAATCTAAATACACCATACCATAAGGGTTAGACGATTCACACTAAATCGCTAATTCCTTTGATATATTAAACATGTTACCAAACACATCATTTGGTGACGCGTTGCTGATTTACAGAGGGTTCGTGATAGCCCTTCAGGTTATTTCAGGAGGTTTGGATATTGGTTGTTTGTGGGAGCAATTGGTTATTGGTTTGGTACTTTGTTCTCATATGTTGGACATGTGATACGTAATATGGTATTTGCATGATTTTATTATGACTTGTGAATACATATGTTTATGGATTCGATATTGTTTTGCTTGGATCATTGTTTATCTTTTGGTATATCATTGCAATTGAAATAGGCCGAAAGGGTTAATTGTCTTGATGTATTTTGAATCGTTTGTCTATGGCGTATCAATATCATACTTGTAAGAATTGTGTGGTAAATTGATAAACAACCCAAGTATAATGATGTTTAAGACCATTCCTTATGTTGACCGACCGGGTTGGGAGGAATTCATATGTATGCATATTTGATATAAACCATTCTTAATGCGCTCGTGATGATGTAGTATATAGGCCGAAAGGATTCTATGTCATTATTGGTAGATATGCTTGTTATTATGATTACCCGTCATATATGAATTGTATGCTTTGTTTAACCATTAGTTCATCGAAGTCATGCTGACCCGTGCGTTGCATTACGGCTTGTGTCTATTTTTTTTTGCTTTGGTGTGCGTTTAATGGTTCGCTGCATGTGTTTATTGAATGTTGATTCCTTTGTTGGATGGGTTATTACCCATAATAGTGTAGTGGGGTATTTGAGTTTGAACATGATTGTTGATCCCTGTATAAATATGTCTTTAGATTTACGGTATCTAAGATGGGCACGTCTATTTTCTAATAGCTACGCTGATTTATTGTTAAACTGGCGGGTAATTGTATTTCGTGGTACGGTCTACGGCCATGTGTGTTCCATTTTGCGATATGTTCGTTGCAAATGTGTCGTAGTAACGGTTGTTTGCGGGAAAACTTGTATCTAATTGGTTTAGTGCATATGGTTTATGTATTTGCTTGACTAACCTATCTCCGGACCTAATCACATGCAATATCTAAACCTGTAAAAAAATTGAAAGAAATAGACTATATATGCTTAGTTTTTTTCCTGGAAAGAAATCAGATTGTATATGCTTATTCTCACTGAATGTGTTAGCACAGGGTGTATCTAAATTGTTGATTGCTACGGAATATGTGAGTTGGGGAGTGTAATCATGTTAATCAAAAAATCATAATCCAGTTGAATCAACTTATCACCTTAACTGTATCATGAAACGCGTATGCTCGACGATTCATATCTTGCATGGTTTGTTGTTGTCACGAATTATGGGTGATATATTTCTAATTTTTAAATGACAGGAAGCATTAGCTCATGGATATATGGTTATATTAATATGTTTCAGGTGACATGCAAGTAATCCATCTCTGTTCATGTTTCAACTAAACTAAGCATATACTGGTTGTGGTTATGTTAATTCATGTTTACAGAATTTGATAAGTTAGTGGATTATTAAAAGAGCCTATTATCAGGCATGATGAACTGATGTCTGATCCTGTGCATCATGTTGATTCTGTATGTTTTTAGCAATTAGATGCTCTTTTGTAGTGGATGTGTGTTAGGCATTGGGAAACAAGCTAGTTTTCTTGTTTTAACGTTTTATAACTCTTACTCCATTTGATTTTGACAAAAATTATTGGTAGTTTAGCACCCTTAGCAGTTTAGTATTTTCTTGTTACAACGGGTCATTTTATCAAATGGGTTAAACTGTATATATGGTTACTATGAAGATAAGTCATGAAAAAGAGCTGGTAAGAACACTAATTATGTAGCCATATCTAAAAATAAACGTCATACCGAAAAAGGATGCATATGGTACAATGGAAAATGATTTTCATGATTAAGAAACATCTAAAAGTATTACCTTTATAATCTCAAGAATCCTTCTCTTTCCTCGGTTGATGAAATTATTATTTAGGCTAAGTAACGCAAGAAGATGAATAGTCTATATCTGATTTGGCGCTACTACAAGTGCGGCAAGAGTCTAATTGTGTCTTTAACAATGATCGCACTATGCATATAACCGATGAAAGGTGCTCTTCTTCCGGAGACCTCTCTCTTCCTACCATTATAAGCTTGTGGTTTATCAAAATGGTCATTTTCTGATCCAATGTCATCTTCAATCTCAAGCCCTTCTTTGTGATTTTCTTTTGAGGGGGCATCTTCAAGATGCTCATCACCATCATTTCCTGCAACAGATTCGTCTTTCGGAGATCTCTGCAAGACAATATGTTCCCGGATAGACACGATTAAATAACACATTTGAAGGCGTTGTTTAAAGTCGGTTATTGCTTAATGGATTTATAATATTGAATACTTAATTAACACTCACCTCAATAATAGCATCAGAAGGTCGTGTATCAATCGCGTGTTTCCCTAAATGTATATATTCTAGCGGCATCCTGCGTAGTGCCAATATAAGAAAAAAACTTGACGTTGTGAATGTACAGATCTCAATAGGCAGATAACAAAGAATTTACTTACTTCGGGACATCCGCTCACGTTGCCTTACGCTATCAGATAAATGATGAGGTCTTCTATTCAGTGTTTCGGCGGTACCTATGAGAATAGTATTTCAAACCACAAAATTTAGATATTCTCCAAAATAACAATACTTCTTTGTTGTGCATTCTTTTCCCACACACACCTAAATGCATAGAGAACACTAACCAATATTGCTGGACATAAGGAAAATGATTTTAGCCTCTTGGTAACATCTTTCGGAACTTCATCAGCCTCCATATAATGTTACAAAGGAAACATGTCTTGTAATCTTACCAACTGTCAACACAACAAAGAAACATCATGTAAATAATACTTTAACAAATCACTTCTTATTCTTCCTTCTCCATTTCACCATACGCAAGCCATCATTCCTACGAAACTACGTTGGACATACCATAACATTGTGGTATTCCAATAAGATTGAAATAGTAAGACAATCTCACAATTAATTAGATGAACTTATACTTTATGGCTTTTCCTATTTACCAACTTAAGTTAAAACGTAATGGTATCAATAGTATTACTAAGCCAATTACATGCTTTTTATAAGTCTTTGATCAAGTTAACGACTTAATGTGTATGTGCTAACAAGTAGACATAAACATCCAATATAATACTATTCGTTATAAGTCTTTGACCAAGTCAATGACTTCATGTACATGTCTTAACATGAAGACATAACAAGCTAACCTTTTTACTTTACATTATAAGTCTTTTCAAAAGTAAAAGACTTAATGTACATGTCTTAACAAGAAGACATAACAATTATTAAACTAAAGTAAAAATAAGTGTCGACACGTGACCTCAATAGTAATTTTAAGTTAATTCTAAACTTCATGTTTATGATTTCCAAGAAAACACAATCCTGTAGCTTACCTTTTTATCTTGACATATTCTCTTAATAGGGCTACATACATTAAATGTGTATGAGTCCTAGTAGAGTAATAGTTTTCTTACTTTGCAGTCAAGAAAACCATTAGTCATATTGTACTAAGTTGTTCCTTGCACACAATAAAGATTTTTCCACTTGTGCATAGTATAACTTCTTTGCATAAAACAACACCATACTAGTTAGTTTGTTTGTATACAAAATATGGTAATGTCAAGGTCATAGCTAGTGTATATAAAACTCCATCGATTAATAAGGAATCATGCATAACTATCTTGTAGATAACATTAAATGGACGTGACATCTCAAAGGCAACAAGTTATCATAAGATAATACACGATGATTCTTTACTAAATGAAGATATTTCACACTTGGAAAGTTATTTATTATTTCAAGCCAAGCCAGAAGTAAATTAAGATGCCTATGAGGTAAACAACTCATAAATCCTACTGAATTTGACAACAATGCAAGTTTTTCATTTTCATTTATAAAATGCATTGCTCCCACTAGATCTGACAACACTGTAAGTGTTCCTTCACTAGTGAAAGTAATTTGCAATTTATCTTTCCATTTGTTGAATATCTACACATTATTGCTAATGTGAGTCGCATGGACTAGTAAGCAAGTACTTTGATACCCAAGGAAGTGTGTTCAAGTTCTAGTCATCTCAGCTATTTATTAACTTGAAAATTGGCATGCAATTCCTCCTTTATCCGCTTACTTTACCATAAGGGCGTGTAGCGCCTCTTACCGGGATAAGGAAACAACTATAGACACGAGCTCTCTATTTATCGCCTTTTAAAGTTTTGTGGTGATATTTTCGTCGTTCATTCATATTATAACCTTTTTTCGCAAGTAAAAAGTACAGGAAATAGTCTTTTTTTCCCAAGAAAAATAGACACAGTTTATCTTTCACATGTAAAGAACAGACCTTTGTTTACGGTATACGTTGCATTAATACACTAAAATAACTCGCAAAGTTCAATTTTTAGTAATTTCAATAATATAATCTCTTAAAAATTAACTACTCATAATTTTAACAAGAGCCTAAGATTCAAATTGACGTTCTACCATTAATGCAATTGATCTACTAGAAATGGTAAACTCAAAAGGTAATCAGCGGGTCATAATTGTTAACATTTGTAACTTTTAGGTTTATGGGGCCCAAGGCATCATAATCCAGGATTATAATGTCAAGTAAGCATGTTTCACCCCATCGTATGCCTCGGGTCAAAGGTCTAACCAACTATACTTGATATAAGTCGTCCAATACAAAATTAGTAATTTTATAGTTTCAGGTCTAACCATACGATTATTGTATTACCTTATTTTGCAATTCATCCTAATGAACTGTCTTAGGTAAAAAATAAAACTTCAAATACTCCCGTGTTTTGGATGCCAAATGACTTAATTTCAGCGGTATTGAGGATTTGAATATAAAATTTATTTACCAAATATTATGTATAAGGAAGCTAAAACATCCTTATAACATTAAGATTTTTTAAATATTTTTATTTTTAAATTTCTATGTATTAAAAACATTCCTTGTATTTTATAATCCACAGATGATCTATAAAATTAGGATTAACACATTTAATTTACAATATTTCCAAGTATAACTAATTTAATTACTACGGATAAGGTTAAATCCACATGGGAAATAATCAAATCGTAGATAGATACCAACAAGGATTTATTCAATCTTTAGTAATAATTACGACATACCATAAATATTGTTAAATCGTTAACGTAAAAATGTTTAATCTTGCTTTGTTCCATCGCGTGATCCCTTGCGGGAACCACTAAACCCATGCGTTATAGAACGTTGCAAGAAATAACAAGTTTACATATATACCGCAACACGATCTAGAAAAGTGTACATATCAATATATATTCAATAAGGATTTTGATCGAGTGCTTTTAGTTCATATTAATTTTTGAAAATCATTCTTGCATATATATATAAAAAAAGCCATATCTATAAAGAAGTAAAACAAATTCGAACAATTAATCATACTAAAACACGTAGACATTTAATGCAATAAAAAATACAACCAATATACGCAATCAAAACACCAAAATAAGACCCTCAACGTGTTGTCGGAATCATCCTAGAACACGTGATACACATACATCAATTACTCGATTGTAAAGGCCACTATACTTGATGTAAACAAGAAAACTATAAAAGCTGATTGAGGCTGAAATTTTCGACTTCGACCATGATCATGTAAGAAAAAGCCTTCCCTGGTTTTTGTGCACTAACAAGAAAGTGTAGCTACTGGAGTTGTGGAATTCCTAAAACATTCGTGGCTCCGATCCTACAGGTTTGTCCTTGAGAAAATCAGTATTTTAGTGCACGAAGGTCAAGCAATCAACATTAAAAATACAATCAATCACTTATGTAAATTCAAGGCGTATAACGGTCTTGTAGCATCAATATAAGGCATACCTCATTATCAAAAATGCATACAATAAGGCATATTAAGATTAATGAACCATGGTTTAATGTCGGACTTAGTTACAAATTTATACAATATATAAGTAACAATAAGTCAATAAACGCGAATTATAAGCCAAACAACATAATAAGCGTGTCGGACCATGTAAAATCCTAAAATAGATTTCACATAAAAGGCAAGAAAATAAATATGCGTTTTTAAAGCGTTTTTACGATTTTTTATGTAATTATAAAGCTATATGAACAGCTCGTGATGTCACAGTTGGAAATCGTTATCTTATAACCTAATATTACACATAATATTCTACGAGCTACGCAGCGGAACAAAACTCATATTGCAACTATAATTAACATAATTAATAAACCGAAAGCGTACCTTTTTAGCCCAAAAACAAGTCTAAATAAAGAACCGGAGCTTTTTGAGAATGCGCACGTGTATTAAAACCCGTGAAAATACCAAAACCTTCTTGAAGTTTCTAAAGAAAACAACCTCTACGTGTATCCACACTACACGTTATACAATATCACTCGAATGCTAGTTCCAAGAACCAACGAATACTGAATACTGGAAAACAAATTTCGGGTTCCCTTCATGGAGATCCTTTGGGACGTGTATAGAGAAAAGAAGAAGAGAGGAAAGGATGATCACAAATGAACACAATTGATCTCTTTATATATGGATGGAATTATGACTTTAATTATTGCAACTTAGGCCTTAATTAAACAAAAGTCCACCCTTTCTTTTCTCTTGTATATATTCGGCCAACCCAAGCCCAAACAAGCCCCATAATTAACTTTTTGACTTTATTTAATTATTATGTACATTACATATTAATTAAAGGGTTTAATGTTAATTATTCGTAAACGAACTAATTAACGACCGTTAAGTATTCTATCCTTCGAGTATTAATAATTATACATTTATATTATTATACATATTAATAAATGATATCTAAGTGTATATTGTATGTGACCCCCGTAGGCTCATATATTCTTAGCCATATAAATATCCATATGACATGAGCACATCCTAACATAATCTACAACCTAACCTCTACTTAACAAGCAAAAATCAGTAGTACATTAACAAAAAGTAAATGAAACAATATGCCATCTTTAGTATAACTAAACCAAGTAAATATCAGCAAAACCACAACATGTAACAAGCACATCCAAATTAAATCTATAAAATATTGTAAAACTACAACATGCAATAACCGATAGTTAACAATCAATGGTCACCCTAACACCTTTAACCACATATTTATCTAATTATCATGAAACGTCAGCCGAGATCAACTGCCTTACTCATCATTCCAACCAAGACCCCTGAAACAATCCTATATTTAAATGGCTAGATAAAAAAACCTCTAATAAACTACAACATGTAGCAGCTTTAACTTACGAAACAACACCAAACACAAACCATAGAATGTCAGTCGTATCATTATGACCAAAACCCCTAGAAGGCTAAAAGAATTCCAAGTTTAAATAGCTAAACCAAAAACTCACAATTCTCAATACCATCACCAAATAATCAAGCAGATAAATAAAATCAACGACTTACATGCAACCACCGATTCACGTTTTAATGTTCTTGGTCGAGATCTAACAGTGTGTGTGTGTGTGTGTGTGTCGATTTTTGGGTGTGTGTGCCTGGTTTTGTTTACTGCGTGCATGTCTCTTGTTTTCTTCGTTTATATATGTCATTTTTTAACATGCATAACGACGTCGTTTAGTTTAGTAGCAATTTTTAATTGTACAAGTCACTCAGAAACGACGTCGTTCCATTATAAAACAACGCCGTTTGGCCTAACTCACTCACACCCAGCCCATCCTACCCCCTAAACGATGTTGTTTTTGCACATTCAAAATGTAGTCGTTTGCTTCACCTTAGCATAAAGAGTAATAAAACTTTATAAATGTTACAAGTTTATTTGAAAATTTAAGTATATCATCACGTTTTTAGTATCGGCGAACACACATTTAACATGTGCAACCAACACTTTTAAATTAGCTTCTACATGCTTTCCTTTGACGGTTCATATTCACACTAAATGTTCAAGTTAACAACTTTTTACAAAAAAAAATATATGCAAATATTTAACGAAACTAGCCGGTACAACCAAAACAAACACTTACCTAAAATAAACTCATGTATCCTAATGACTAGGGGTGGCAATTCGTGTCGGGTTCGGGTTGACAAGTTAGCGGGTCAGAAAACTCCAACCCGAACCTGACCCATTTAAATAATCGGGTCAACTATGTCAACCCTAACCTGTTTACACGTAACCCGAACCTGACCCATTTAACCCGTATATATACTTGGGTTGGTGGGTTAAATAGGGTACACGAGTTAAATAGGTTAAACGGGTTTTGGGTTGACCAATTTAACCCGTTTTATATACAAAACTTGGCACATTACATGGTTCAATGGGGCACACCGAATGCTAAATGTAACTATGATTGAAGAGAATTCTACTTACGGTAGGCTGATAATCCAATTGCCACCAAAATCTATCACACACGCTCTTAACATGTCTTCCAAAGTCTGAATTGTACGCTCACTTTGCCCATCCGTTTAAGGATGATAGGTCGTACTCATATCCAATCGTGTCCCTAAGGCCTTTTGCAATGTTTGCCAGAATCACGAAGTAAAATGTCCATCTTGATCTGAAATGATCGACACAGGAACTTCGTGTCGAGCGACTATCTCATCGATGTATAGCCTTGCAGTCTCTTAGTACTATAATCCTCTGTTTACCAGAAATGTGCCGACTTGGTTAGTCTGTCGACTATGACCCAAATCGTATCATGCCCACTCTTTGTCCTAGGTAACTTGGTGATAAAGTCCATATTGATCTTATCTCACTTCCATTCAGGTATCTTGGGTTATTGCAATAAACCCGAAGGCCTTTGATGCTCTGCCTTCACCTTAGAACAAGTTAGACATTTGCTAACATAAATAGCAATCTCCCTCTTCATTCTCGGCCACCAGTATATATCTCAAGGATCATTGGTACTTCTTCCATTCCGCTCAGGGGGGGGGGGGGAAAAATATGTATAGAGTTACCTAGTTTTTATGAGGTTTTCATCCATTATTTATTGTTCGTACACCTCCTACTAACGGAACCCATATACGGTCTAAGAAGTATAAACTCCCATCTTCTCTCCTCTCCATATGTTGATCCAACCTATGTAGCCTTTCTACGAGTATGTTCTCTTACTTGAACGCCTCGCCTTGGGCCGCTAGTATCATCCCTCTTATTCCAGATTGAATAGTCATAGCCATTGCTCATACACGTCTAGGTTTCACTCGTTCCTTCATACTTAGTGCATCTGCCACCACGTTCGCCTTACCTGGGTAGTAGCGAATCTCGCACTCATAATCACTAAATAACTCAATCCACCTCCTTTGACGCATATTCAACTCCTTCTGATCGAATATGTGTTGAAGGCTCTTATGATCTGTATAGATAACACTCTTCGTACCATACAAATAATGCCTCCAAGTCTTAAGGGCAAACACAACAGCTCCCAATTCTAGGTCATGCGTCGTATAATTCTTCTCATGGATCTTTAGTTGTCTCGATGCATAGGCAATTACTTTGCCTCTTTGCATGAGTACACAGCCTAATCCCTGGTTCGATGCGTCACAGTATACTACGAAATCTTCTATGCCATCAGGCAACGATAGTATTGGAGCATTACACAAGTTATCCTTCAAGGTCTGAAAAGCCTCTTCCTGTTTTACGCCCTACTCATACTTTTTGTTTTTCTGAGTCAGCGAAGTAAGAGGTTTAGCAATCTTAGAGAGATTTACGATAAAACGCCGATAGTAACCTGCTTAACCCAAAAATGATCGAATTTCAGAGGGTGTCGCAGGAGCTTTCCATTTCTTTACTGCCTTAATCTTACTTGGATCTACGTGAATACCATTCTGGTTGACCACGTGACCAAGAAATTGCACCTCTTGTAACCAAAACTCAACCTGTAGAAAACGTAGCTTTCAAACTCTTCTTCTTCGTAATTCCTCACCAATCTCAAATGACCTCATTTTCATCTTAGAATTTGACGTGAGACTAAGGATGTCATTCAATAAAATAAAACAATGGACAAATTATCTAGGTATGCTTTGCATACTCGGTTCATCAAATCCATAAAGACTGCGGGTACATTGGTTTATCCAATAGGCATAACCGTAAACTCAAAAATTGTTGTACTCGTTTCGAAAAGCGGTCTTGTGGAATATTCTCCTATGTAACTGGAGTGATGATAACCCGACCGAAGGTCTATCTTTGAGAAGTAGCTCGCTCCTTGCAGCTGATCGAATAGGTCATCAATCTTCAGGAGAGGATAACGATTCTTTATAGTCAACTTGTTCAGTTCCCTATAATCAATACACATGTGTAGTGCACCATCCTTCTTCTTAACAAACAATACAGGTGCTCCCCATGAAGAATGACTTGGTCGTATGAAACCCTTGTCTTGCAACTCTTGAAGTTGCGCAGACAATTCTTGCATCTCTGAGGGGCGTAGCGTATTGGAGACTTGCAACTTGGAGCTTGGCTACCCGGGAACTAAAGTCTATGTCACGGAAACTCTTAATTGTCGTTGAAGCGGCTCAATACCCGACATAGTTCCCTCCGGAAACACCTTAACAAAATCTCGTACTACGGAAATATCACTCAATTTTGGTTCATCTACCTTCATGTTACTTAAGGCTTTAGCTATTCCTGAAGTACGTTCTCCTTGGACATAAAGTATCTCACCACTTTCCAATGGTATCCTAACTACCTTCTCGTGGCACATTATCTCAGCCTTATACTCAGACAGCCAATCCATCCCTACAATCACATCGAAACTCCCATGACCTAATGGTATTAAAAGCTTATAGTGAACAGGGAAGTTCCTAGCTCTAGTTTGCAATTACGAATAACCCTATCAACTTCTACCTTCTTACCATCTGCTACTTCTATCAAATACCCAGGGTTTACAAAACTAGATTTCACATTTAGCAAAGGCGCAAAACTAGTAGAAATGAAACTAAAATCGGCTCCAAAATCAAAAAGTACATTAGCATAATGATGGTTCAAATAAAAAGTACCCGTCACGATGTTAGGATCTTGGAGAGCACCAAATGCATTCACATTGAAAGCCATCCCTTTAACTTGATCCCTGTTATTCCTTGATTTCTAATTTCCTTCAATAGTCAACCGGTTCCCCACCTTTGACTGTGCTAGATTTCAACTTCAGACTCAAGTATTTGATAATGATCATGACTCTCACACTCATAAACATGTTCCTGGTTCATATCCACCCTAACAGCATTAATCGATGCCACCCGCTTAATTGGCGAACGACAATTTCTTGCAATGTGATATGGTTTCTGACAATTGAAGCACACTAGACAAGGTCTATCTTTTAGAACTTGTGAGGACAAACCACTTAAACACACTTTAGAAAGGCCCGGCATACTCTTTCCTATGAGTAGGTTGATCCTGCCTCAAACCCTTTGTTATTTTTTACCCTATTATCATCATTTCTATCCCACTTCCATGGATGGCTTGACTCTTCGCACCTTTTCTTTCACATTACACTTTGTCATGTGTACCAAAGCTGACCGCCTCATCAGTCTGTTCCCATCTCTAAGAATATTGCACTCATGAATCGGGGTTGGTTGGGTTGCTCGGAGAATTCACGAATCTCAAGAGACTAACGCAGTATTGTCACCTCTTAATGCGTGATGGACTCAAGAGTAACTAGATTCGAAACAACTTAGTAATTCTTTGTGTAACCTGATTCCATATAGGCGCATGTTTGGATCCTACCATTCTTATGATTCCAAAACCTCAGATTCCAACTTCTCCATTCATTGCTAGGACAGAAACTCCTCTACAAGCAATGCCTTAAAATCATTCCATGACATTCCTATTGCAGCTTCACGACCTCTTGCTTGAACTTGAGTATTCTACCAAGTCAAATCCTTGTTCACAAATGAGCTAGTAGCATACTTCACCCTTTGGTTCTCAGCACACCCACTATTGTCAATTACATTCTTCATATTCTCGATCCATCGGGTAAGTGCTATCGCGCCTCCCTTTCCATCATACTCTTAGGATTGCATGACATGAACCCTTTGTAGGTACAACCATTGTTCCCACCATTTCCACCATTAGCATTGTTCACGTTGTTAGTCACTTGGGTGACAATCTGAGGAAGAATGGTTTGCAATTGCTGCGCGATGATAGCAGCAATGTCAGGGTTCTCCTCGTTGTTGCTAGGACCGCTTCGACATGATGGAGCCATTTCTATATGAGATAAAAAATTTATATACATTAGACGATATAATAAAGGTCATGATCTTATCATACTCTTTCATAACCATATATATACATACATCGCATCAACAATAATCCATGTAATCATACTTGCAAGTCCACCTGTGTTGTGGCGCATGTATAATTATGTTGGCCACCATAATTATAGATGCCCCCTTTCACAGTTGTACTCCCTCCTATGACGACACTTCATGAAATAAACACACCCTTAGCACCGTATAAATGTAAAACAAAACAAGCAAGTAACACATAGGAAAAATCTAAAATATCACTTTTTATTATTAAACATACTCATAACTCCAAAAGTTAAAATACATTCCTAACATGGCCTCCAAACGTCAAGAAAAAGAAAACAAGCTAAAACATATCAATCACTTAGAACAATACGGACAGTTCGAGACGCGCGGTCAGGATCAGCTTTAGTTGTCTTCTTTAACATAGGCTTACTACTTGCGGTGGATTAGATTCAAGATCCGAAGTTACCCTTTTTCTGATGCTTCAGGCTCTAGAGGCTCATCCTCATCCTTAATCAACCAACCATTCATGTTTCCTTCTCGTTGGGGTAGTCGATGCGAAGCAAATTCATTCATTTGAAGTTCTGGATGATCAACGAATCCATACTTATTTAAAGCTCTTGGTTGTTCAGTTGTTCTTCCTCTCCAGATGAGTGGTACTCATGAATTCAGAGATTTTTCCATCTTTTGTATTCATTCATATATTCCTTTACTAGGGTCCATTTTCCTCCTACTTGTTTCTTAGTCAACTTTTCTTCAATTCGGCGCGGGTACAGACCTTTTGGTATCCGGACTCTACGGTTCGTATGCTTCATCCTAAGCTTTGTCTCTGGATCGGTAAAACGCTTGCGTCCAGTTGCGAAGGCGATTCCCCAATGAAACTTAGAACGAGATGCCACGAGCTGGAGGAGACATGACTCTAAAATAGCACAAAGAAGGTTGTATATCTGGTATATACTATTAGATCCCAATAATGAAAAAGTATATATATATTATATAGTAGTAGACAAATTAAGAAAAATTAAAGCTTTCGAATAGCGAGAAAGTATAGTAGATACGTACATAAACACTTAAGCCCTAAAATGCAACTATATGAGGGACTCCTAGGTTATAGTCTAGGCCAAACCACCTACTTCTCTATAACCAAAGGCTCTGATACCAATCTGTCACACCCCGCCAAGGCGGAAACACGAGGCGTAACATCATGGATATCATCACAACACAATGGTGTCAACAATAGAGAATCACTACATGCATAACTAAATATAAAAGACACGATGTGTCATGACAATACCGAAAACAAAAGAACGGCATCTTGTATTAATGAAAAAGGGGTCTCATCAATACAAAGACAATGTCTCACAAACCTATTAAAACTCATAACATTCAAGAATTCATGCAAACACTTATGAAATAAAAACAAATGAGAACTTCCAATGCCATCCTAATGGTCTCTCTAGCCACTTTCATTAACTTCAACACCTTCATAACGCTCACCTGAAAATAATGCTTAAAACGTCAACACAATGTTTGGTGAGAGTCACAGGTTTTACGACACCAATACAAGATTTAAATCAATTACTATGATTATAAAAAAATAAAACATGGCAGGACAATTAAGCTGGCTATTATACATGCTAGCATTCATGCAACTAAGAATCTCAATTGGGACGGAACGTGTCCCCCGATCCAATGCAACAAAAATAGTCATGGAGAGGAATGAAATCCCCAAATCCCAGACTCTTGGTACCGTATCCGCACACACAGGTTCATACCCACACCAAGTAGGCAAAACCTCTTGCCCACAAAGTAGGCGAAGAACAATGCAACATCATACAACATGCAGCACATAACATATAATAGCTACTTAAATGTCCATGTGTAACTTGAACCATATAATCACAGAATCAAAACATTTTGAAACATATTTTGCATCACTTCCATCCCAAGAAAACATAGTAAAATGGGACTATGAAACTCACCTGATGCTCAGCTTACTTGACAAGATCTTGCACGCAATCTAAACATACAAAAACATATGTTACACTCGGTTAGGCTAAATGCCCAAGCTAATGCAACAATCACATGATGGACTTCTAAACCTTACACTAAGTTTATAATCCTTTAAGTACATCTCCGAAATCATTTTCATATCCTATATGACTTTATTTATTAACTATCACTTTTACAATTTCTGGCTGAATTTTGTAGTCACTTTATGACCACAAATAAAATACTAAAACACCTAATTGATGGTTCTCCTTTCATTCCCTATCTCCTCAATGAGTTGTAGCCTACTGTGATTTTTTAGAAAAAATAATATTAAGTGAAACTATTTTATAAAAATTCATCTTTGCAAAGTACTCAGATTCGGATCTAATCGAACCACTCAAAAGTTTGACTTGACCAGACCCATTTAGACATTTGGGAAAATTCTACAAAAATTCTAGAAATTCATAAACATCATGAACTTACTACAGTAAGAGTTTCATTTATTAAAACAAAGTTTTGATATGGATTTTTCCCTTATAAACACAACTCAGAATCTGACCCGAATTTACGGTTTTGAGCACTTTTCTTGCGAAAATTATTTAACTAACTTCCCGACCTTAAAACCTTTCGGGGACAGACTTTTTGGAAACTACTCTCTGAACTTAATTTTAGGCTCAAGAAAATTGATAATTGCTATTTTTATGACCGAGTTATGATTCGTACAAGATGACCTTTCAAAACTGCCAGCTTTTAAATTCCGAATTTACAAACCCTAAACCCTAATTACACATGCTTAACACCACCAATCATCCCAAAAACGATTTTTAAAGATCAAAACTCTAATTTTACAGATCTTATATAAACCTTAGTGATCCACCATAATAATTGTTACATGTTTTAAAGAAAACTAAACAACTAGGGTTTAAAAACATACCTTAATTCTTGATTCTTGAAACCCTAAATCACTAAATTAATCTTGAATAAAAAAAATCTTTTTTTTCTCTCTGCTTCTTGGTTCGACTGATTAAAAAAATAGGGAGGAGGGGTTTGTATTTATAGTGTTTGCACAAAGATTGGATAATTACCTAATTAGAATTGTAGTTGGACTAAAATTGGGCTTTTCTTTCCTTCTTTTTCTCTTAAATCCGGTCGAACAAACACCCTATATATATTTTTTATTTTTTTTATTATTATTATTTACACAAAAACCCTTAATTTTTGATATTTTTATAAAAACCTTTATTTATTTTAGCAAACCCTTTTAAATTAAACTAACTTAAATAACTATAAATAAATTTCATTTCTAATCATAATTTTTTTAACTTATTACCACTGAAATTTACCTAACTAAATTTCTAAACTAATCTTCTACTCTCACGAACACCTATTAATTAAATACGTAAACACATAATACATACACATAAAATAAATACGCACATAAAATCATACCATCATTTTCATTGTCACTAAAATGTGAACAAAATAAAATGCCCAATAACCATAAACTCAATCACAATGAGACGATCACGCTCATGGATTGATAACCAATTCACATAGAATCACATAACCACATAATTACTATAACACATAATAAAACTTAAATCAATACTAACGATTTGACTAACCTGCTCAAAGCACAGTTGTCACAAAGATGAAGGCGACGAGCTTGACAATATCAAGGTGGATGGTGGTCTTCTCGAGTATTGTGAATGTTCATAAAACAATCTTATGACGAGGTATAAGGTAATCTTAAAGGTGATAGCAGAAATAGTAGAGGAAAGAGATTAGTCATCTCTATGGTTGTAGAGGCGAGGTTGAGTGAGAAGGAAGAGGTGTGATCGAAAGATAAAGAGTGTTTTCGTCAAAGAGAAAGAATGTTTTGTTCGAAGAGAAAGAATGTTTCGTCAAAGGGATAGAATGTTTTCGTTAAAGAGAAAGAATGTATTCGTCGAAGAGAAAGATGTTTTTGTCGAAGACAAGAGGAGTTGTCGTCGAAAAGAAAAGGAGAGCGTTTTAACTAATATTGTTAAAAGGCCTGAATAGGGATTTTCGGATATGACCTTTAACTTTTGCGATTGCAAGTTAAAGATACTTGAATATCTCGGATGAAATATTTAAGTTATCAAACCTACTTGGAAGGGTATTAGATTTGCATCTAACTTTTCCGTGACAAAGAGTGGATAATTTGGAAGAAAATGAGATGGTAATTAAAGAAATGTGTAAAGGAAGACTCTAAAAGATTTAAGACCATTTTATGACTCTTTTGAAAATTTAGATTAGTGACCCAGACGTGAAGAAAGATATTCTAGTGTGAGAAAATATATACATAGATGTATAAGACATATAGATATAAGCATGCAAGTTTATCTAAGCATGCATCACCACAATAATCAACAAGTTTAATGTGTAAGACTGTATGACATCTAAACCTTATTTATCATACATTAACCTAACATAGTGTAGGTGCACAATTAACATGTAAGTTATGTAAGATGACGCAAACAAAACATGATAATTTTAAATGTAATCATCATGTAAAACATGTTAGCATCTAGCATTTAGGAGCATGTGTTATTTAGATAAACTAAGAGATATTTAATCTAAATTGCTAGAAAAAGACAAACGCTTTTACAACAAACATGCATTCAATAGCTAAGAAAATAAACATTGAGCATTAAGATAAATATGAAAGCATATAATTGCATTACGTGGGAGCATGTTATCATCTTAAACCTTCAAAGCACATATGTGAAATTCAAGTAGTCTAGATTGACTAAGGAGAAACCTAATTTCTACTTGCTTAGTTGCACTCTAATGACAAATACAAAGTCTATCAATGTAGACTAATCATTAGACAATTTAGTGAAGAGCGTTTAATCAATTAGAGAATGAATATGAGACTAATCACTAGTGGTGCTCAATTCAGGATTAAACAGACCTATGCTGAATCTAGTTCTTCCCTAGATCCAATAGTAAATGTCTCAAATTGTTGTTTCAACAGATTCTTTTGCATCTTCTTTGATGCTTCGTTTCCTCCAAATCTTGCTTTTATGGCTTTCCATAAAGATCTTGCATCTACAGCATCATGAAAACTGAGAAGATGTCTATCAGGTATGGCAGAAAGCAGTATATTAAGGGCTTTCTCATTGTTTCTTCTTGCGTTTGCAGCAAGTGAAGTTTTTGGTGCAGACACTGAGGGAGATGCAGGATCAGTTGTGGTTTGGTTTCCATTAGTGATTATGTCCCATAGTATGTGATCAGTGATAGCGATATACTGTCGCATCTTCATGGACCATAGGTCATATTCACCTTTCTTGATTATAGGGATTCTGAGTGCAGTAACGGACGAGGTGGGAGGGATAGGTTCTGTTTCAGACATCTTTTATGAGTTTAGAAAGATTTCGATTGATTAAAAGTTCTTCAAGGTCAGAGTCTCTTCACAAGCTCTGATACCACTTGTAGGATCGATATTCCTTAATGAAACACTGATATACTGTCAACTATGCGGAATCTAGTTGGCAGTACTTAAGAAGAACACACAATAGTTTCTCAAACGATTTCTTTTATAAACCTTTTGAATCTGCCTAAATTGCAGATCCCTAATACAATACTAATAAATCTTAACTTCGTGTTTTTCTATGTTTGTTCTATATCTTCTAATATCTTCCTAGAGATCCTTTTATAAACATAAGGATAACCTCTAGTAGATGTACAGTCCTTGTATATCATAAACACTAATTGATACTTATCACTAATAACTGTTACAAGATAAATGCTAAAACAACCGTTTAAACTTTATAGTTCCTATATCCACGGCAGTACTTCGATCTTTGACTGGCAGTACTTTGACTTTTTCATTAAGCAGTACTTTGACTTTTTCATGGCAGAACTTTGACCTTTTGACTTGTATTTCCCAACATTAACATGTAGATATGGAATAATATCTATGGTCATTTGATTGATATTTCTGTAATCTAGATAAATCCTAGTCTCGATTTCATGTTCGTATTCTAATTTTGTAATTAGATTAAATGATGAGATTGATTATCGTTTGAATAATAATCATCTTCATATTCAAAATCCTCTTAGGGTTACTTTTTGAAAGAAGGCACAAAAATGGTTTGTGAAATATGTTCAATTATTCCTAGCCCTAACCTTAGATGGTTAAAGGGTTCTCATTTGGTGAAGAAGAAATATTATGCTTATTTGATAAAGTAAGAGAGAGTTTTGATGAGAAGATAGTTTGAGTTTTGAGTTGTGCTTTTGAATTGTTTGAGCAAAGTTACATATGTTGTGCATTTGCTCATGTTTGGCTTTTCGGAGATGACGACTTTACCAATTGCATTGCAAGGTAAATTACTTGAATATTTTGGACAAAACATTCAAGTCGTCAATCCTACTTCATTGTGTATTTTATGCATATATTTGCCAAATATTTGGAACACAACTATTGGACAAGTAGACTCAATATGACATCATCTACACAAGTGTGAGTTATGATCCGATGCATATTCTTATCGTCTTGGAAAGGGATGTCGTTATTTTCATATCAATCGAGTGTGATTGAGTATGTAGGTTTAAGATAATATCTCTTGTTATATTTTGATATAATCTTAAAGCTAGACAAATAAGAATCCGATTTCTTGTCCATACTCGAAAACTTGTCAATTAGATTCGATAATAACATCAATCATAGTTTGAATAATGAGTTGATATATATTCGAAATCTTTCTTGACCCTCACGAACACTCTTTTAAAAGAAGACAAATAAAGATTTTCATAGTGTGTTCCACTAATCCTAAGACTAGTTGTAAGTGTGAGGTTGATGAATAATGACAAGTTAATTTCTTACTTCAAGATTGTCATATATTTTGCGTGTGCGAAAAACTATTTGTTGTTATGCATAGTATGCATAGTTTTTGACATTTTATTAGTATATGAATGATTTTTCTAACCATTTTAATACAACACACATCTTTTGTAAAACACTATATGTTTATAAAAAGAATATAATTATGTGTGTGTGTTAGAACAATGCAAGCACAAGCAAAGTTTAAAAAATATATTTTCTTTTACTTAATTACCAATGTATTAATACAATCTTTTATTTTGTTTAACCAACCCAAGGTCAAACACCGCAAGATGATGAAAAGATTTAGACTTCTTGTTGGAAGAGAGTTGATGTGTTGGAAATATTTTAGTGACGGGTTTTAACATATGATCTTAGGACATTATTTTTCCACACACTTGACAAACTATTAAACTCTTATTCCTAAGTGGGTTACTACACTCAAAATGATCTACAAGATGTTTATGTAACACTTGTAAATATAGTGATCTATGCCTATATGCAATGCACAAACAATTTTGCAACTTAACGCAAGAAATCTAGCGTAATTCCTATTAGGCATAATCCGAAAACTAATAACATACAAATAGCATACATGGCACATGTGTTTAGATATATAATTAGCTCAATTACAAATAGTAATGATTACTTATTAATATCTATTAACCAAGTTGAAACAAAAGTAAACACACATAATCATCTAGCATACACATAAGGATATTCGTCGTTGTTTTGTGTATTAGATATAACGATGTATACTTAGCTTGATTTGATTTGAAAATAAAATAGTTCCTCCCCATTTCAAAAATTAATTAAGATCAATATTTTGAAAGGACAAATACACTATTTTTCAAAGATATATCATTTAGAAATACCCGACTCAAAGAAAAATATAAAATACAAGTTTAACGTTAAAACGGAACTTAAAGTTTTGACCACTATGTAGTATTTTGCATTTCTGACTTATTTAAGTTTAGTATGAAGACATGAAATTATTTTTAAATGAAAGTAGAATCAATTATTTTCGAAATGGCGGGTGGCACGACTTCTACGGATTTACGGTTGATTTTATATGATTTTTCGAAGTTTGCCAAATTCTGCTAAAACAGACAGACGCCCCCCATAAAGGTGACGGCCCCCAGATATATTTGGGGGCCTCCCTAACATTTATGGGACCGCCACCAGTGACCAGAAAACACATTTTTTTGTTCAAAATCATTTGGTGACTTATCTGTAGAACATAGGACTTTAAAAAGTTGTTCCAGCACATAAATTTCGTGTTTTAGACATTATTTCTACTCTTACGACTTAGATAAACATAAGTTGGCACTTCCAAGTTCTTTTGAGAAAATTTTTCTTTAAGCTAGTATACAAAATATATTTAATAACAAAACTAGTACGGATCAAACAACAAAAGACTTTTCATATTTAATCTCCCTTCATGGGTAATTTGATACATGGATCGTACTCTATTTTAAAAACCATTTATTTTGAAAACTAGAGTGACGTGGCTCTGATACCAATTGTGGAAACCGTATAGGGGGTGATTACGTTTCCATTTAAAACTTTAAATAAAAACATTACATAAAAATCTTCTAGCGGTCCCATAAATATATGGGGGCCGCCTAGTACATCAGGGAGCCGCCTGATTTATAAGACCGCCTCCAGAAGAGGTTTTCAGACTAAATCTTTTGTATCAAATCACCAATCAAGTTTGACGCAATATGAGAAGTGTCGATAATAGATTTACAATAACTAGTGCATATTCTACCAATATATCCACACTCACAATGTCTACTACAAAGAGCTACACAACCATGACTAACGCAACATACACAACAATTCACACAATCATAAGTGCAATGCAAGTGTAAAGGTAAGGCGATAAATGTAGAGACATAAGTAAAGAGAAATGTAAAAGAAAATGCAAACCGGACACGGTGATTTATAGTAGTTCGGTCACGAAGCTCCTCTTCGCCCTACTGCACTCCCCAAGTATCCAACTCGAGAGTTACTTCAATAATCAACAAGCTCCCTTTCGGCGGAGAAAACCTTATAACGTTGCTTACATTATTTTCTAACACTAAGCTAGATGTCGAGTCCTAATCTTAGCTAGAACCAATCTACCACTTCACAAATGTATTTTGTGGCTTAAAATACTAACCAACACACAATCAACCCATCCAAATATATACATCATTTGGATCTACACACTACTAAAGATTGGAAGACATGGACTCGATCTATATGTAACAAATGTTACAAATGGACTAACTAGACTACATAACTTTGAATCTTGAAGATGACCAAAGTTCTTCTTTTGCACTTGAGGAAAGGATAGAAGATTTGATCACATTTAAACAAGATTAACCAAGTTGAATGATCAAAGATTTAGAGAGATTTAGTAAGATCTAGAGAGAGATAGAACTAAAAGAAAATCATGCAAAATGGGTCTTGAAAATAGTTGGAGGTGACCCACTATTTAAATGAGCTGAAAAACAGCATGTCAGGAAACGGCGGTCCTAGATATATTAGGGGGCCGCCGGCCAATTTAAGGGACCGCCCCGACATACGCTCCTGTTTTTGTTTTTTTGTGGTGACAAACTTATCTGGTGAAAGTGAAACTTGTTTTGAGGGGAAATGGCTAGATTTGAATTTTGAAATAATTACTACATAAAATATTTTTTTATAATTCAAAAATAATTTGTCTAATTAATTTTTGAGAAATTGTTTTGTTACATTTATAAAAATATAATGTTTAAGACAAAAACTTATTTCTTTGATCATCTTACATGTTTAATGTTGTTTGTACATACCTTATGTGATTTACGTCGGGTGCAAACACATATCGGTGTTGATGTAGACTTGAGACGTCGAGAGATGTATTGATGTAGACTTGAGACGTTGTGAGATGTAGATGCATGTATGCATTGATGATTTGTGATTATGAGTAACTATCGCAATTTACGTTACGTATTACAAGTCACATGTTTGTTATCACCAAAACATAAAGAGATCGTATAGATTAAATATCATAATATTTGCACTAACACTTTTTGCTGCGACCCATTTTGGGGGTGTTACAGTATTTTTCATCATTTTAAAAGTTTTCATTCCAAAAAGGGAAAATAAAAATAAGAAGGAGAAGTGAAGTTACAAATGTAAAGCCTTGTATAAATACCCCTCTTAGATGGGTATTTATACTTATTGTTGCTCCTAATCTATTTTCCTAACTTTAGTCAAACTTTGATCAACTTTTCTTAACT
Source organism: Tanacetum coccineum (assembly GCA_026074375.1). Taxonomy (NCBI): domain Eukaryota; kingdom Viridiplantae; phylum Streptophyta; class Magnoliopsida; order Asterales; family Asteraceae; genus Tanacetum; species Tanacetum coccineum. Next base: position 92,382 of record BQNB010005151.1, read on the forward strand.
TTGACCAAGTTAGACTTTATTACATTATAATTACTAACAAAACTATAAACTAAACAAAAAAGTGAAAAAAATATACAAAGCCTATACAAAGACCAATTCGTTTAATAATAAACCCTTTTCTTGAATCTAGCAATCTCCCCCTAAGGGTTGATTATTATAGACGCTTCATCGTCGGTAGAATTGGTCTTCCATTCACAAACGATTCTTACCATCTCATCTGCTTTCTTATCATTGCCAAAATACCTTTTCGCCCGTTTCTCCCCCTTCAGGAGGATCAACATCCTAATGTTGTTCAACATAAACGAACATAAACAACTCATTTTCTTAATAAACGCTTTGGTCCAACTATACTTAACTTTTTGTGACTATTGTATGCAAACGTAAGCTCAGGTACAACGTTGTTGCAATGATCAAGTACTTCTCTGATCTTTCCTATAAAAAAACTCATGAGTTACAAATTTAGTTTTAATATGGGTACGGATTTGACCACGTCGCTTGCTCATGCCAGCAATGTTTCTTGAAAGAATCTTTGTCTTGTTAGATGTAAATCCTTTCTTGCTTTTAGATTTGGAAGAATGTTTTGATGTGGTAAAAGTTGTTGGTGATACATTGGCCGTCAATTCTTCAGAAATTGTTTTATCAGAAGATAAATCTTTCCTAAGTGATCTATTTGGTGATGGAATTGGTGTCTACATCTGCTCATTCCTAGTCTGTATACTACCCGTTAAGGCTGAGCAAAGTAACCCAAAAACCAAACCGACCCGACAAACCGAGCCAAACCGAGCTTATTCGGTTCGGTTTTCGGTTTTGGATATGTAGTTCGGTTTACTCGGTTCGGCTCAAACCCGACACTTAGTTGGTTTGAACAACGTAAACCGAACCGAACCGAGCCGAACCGACCTTATTCGGTTCGGTTTCAGTTTATATACGGTTCACTCGGTTTGGTTCTCGGTTTGCAAAATTTCGTTATTCGATTTCGGTTTCTGTTTGGGTTTTTTCGGTTCGGGTCGGCTCTGGCCCGATGCTCACCTCTACTACCCGTTGCATCATTATTTTTCTCTTTAGCAACATTCGTCTTCTCAGCATTATCATCTTTCTGCTCATCGTCTTTCTTCTAAAAAACATTCACAACATCGTCATCATCAACAACTTTTGGATTTTCCTTATGACTCTCTGGCTCTAACCTAGTACAGAAATCATCAACATCATCATTAAGCATAGAATCAGCAAATTCACTGGCATATGAATCTTCATCTTCTTCACCTTCAACCATCTTTTCAATCTCCTCCTCCGCCAACTTCTCTTGTACTTTAGCAGCATTTTCTTGTGCTTCAGCAGCTAAAGCAGTTTTGTGCATGGTGATACTTAAAAGAGTTGCTTCAGCAATTTCATCTCCTTCTCTGTCATCACTAGGAGGTAGAATGGAGATAGTTTTTGGTTTTTGTTTGATAGTTACTTTCAATGATTTCCTAGGTGAACTTGTTTCTCTAGCACTTTGCTTCCTCTTCTTCCCCTGAGGATTAGCAGTAGTAAGGGTAGGTGTCCTATAGGCTCTAGGTGTAGTCCTATGCGTTCCTTAGGTAGAAAAAATTGGTTATGGTTGATTCATTAGAACAACTACTCCAACAAACACCATCTCATGCTCTTTATAGTCATCAGTGGCACGGATCCATCAGTTAAGAATGCGTCCGAAATCAGCATCCCTCGAACTGTCACATTTCCCGTTGTATAAACACTCACCAACGGAATATCATCTTTGATGGAATGATAATCCTCTTCAAGTCTCGGAGAAATTGATGGAAACTTCTTCATCAAGTCAGCAATAATAAGCTTGGTGAAACGAGGATACTGGATCACATCCTTCTTTTGAAATACATAATTACTGAAATCCCACCAGAGAAGAGTAGCATAATTAACATTTATGTGATTGATCACAACATGAAATAGTTGAAGAATGTTGATCTTTGTTTGATCATGTCCTGATGTTCTTGTAGTTAAGCAACGATTGAACACCTTGAACATGGTCTGCCACGGTTGAGCAAGAAACTTCATGTACAAAGCACTCACTTTATCAACAACTCCTTGATAGCCAACCCTGTTCATGAATGATTTAATAATCTCGATGTTGACTGGTGCTATAAATGGATTGTCTGGAGTTTCCATTGGCAGATGAAGAGTATCACGAGACATATCAAAAGTATACACAATCTCTTGTGTGTCCAGCTTAAATCTGATAGTTCCTTGGTGTTAGGCACCTTGCTCACTGTCTTCCAGAATTGTTGCAAGTACACGGCTGGAACATCGGCAGTAGCAATAAGAGCATAACTCAATGGATGATCAAGTAAGATCTGTCCCACTATCTTGCATTCTGGTGAGCATGGGATACTTTAAAGCACAATATAATTATTGCATCTCCCAATGCTTTGAAATTTGGGGACGAGTTGAGCAAATGGAATGATCTGTTGAGCCATGTGGAATACTGTATGATGACATGAAATGATTAGTGAAATGAGATAAAATTTATGAACTTCACATTTAGATAACATTTTTGTCTCTTTTCACTTGTCTGTTTTTATATGCTCTGGCATTTCTTTTTGTGTATATTTTGATCTTTTTCTTTCTCGTGCCAATTTTTGCTTTTTCGGGAAAATGTCATACGCTTTATTCGACTTTTTCTTTTGATCTTATTTTGTATGCTCTGGCATTTCTTTTTTGAGCATACTTAGATTTGCTTTTTCGGGTATGAATTTTATCTCTCTTTTTATTTTTAAATTTCCTCACCAAAAAGCATTTATGAAATGATACTCTTTCAAGAATAATAAAGATATACTCTAATTTTGAAAATACCAAATTTAGACACAGAGTGTGAGAGAGAAATAAAAAAATTATTTTAGTCAGTAGGAGGGTGGTCCCTTAAACGTCTGGCCGGTCCCTATTAACAATTACGGGGGAAACCCTTTATGAATTAAAGGGGGCACCTGTGAGAAATTTTTTCTCAGATTTTTGAAAAACAGTTTTCTTTGATGATTATCATTTCTTTTATTATGCTTGAAAACTTAATCAATTTGATTTCATTTCATTCCATTGCCCTTAGACGTAAGTGTTAAATGGCTCAGTTTAAGCTGGGTTGTTTTATAAAAGGCTCACGTTTAAGTGGTTTAGTTAGAATATCGGCTATGTTGTCTTCCGATGAGACCTTTTCTATAGAGATATTTCCTTTTTGAACATTATCGCGAAGGAAGTGATGGCGAATCTCAATGTGTTTTGTTCGTGAGTGTTGAACGGGATTCTTACTTAAGTCTATAGCCCCTTTGTTATCACACATTATTGGAATGTCATCTAACCTAACGCCATAGTCTATGAGAGCTTGTTTCATCCATAGAGCTTGTTGACATGCCTTTCCGGCGCTTACGTATTCCGCTTCGGTTGTGGAGATGGCAAGAGCGGTTTGCTTCTTCGAAAACCAAGATGTTAGACAACATCCCATAAACGTGCAAACACCACTAGTGCTCTTGCGATCTACGTAATCTCCCGCATGATCCGAATCCGCATACACTATTGTTTCTATGCCGGATCCCTTAGGATACCATAATCCTAAATGCGTAGTGCCTTTAATGTATCGGAAGATACGTTTAACCGCTTCTAGGTGAGAGGTTTTGGGATCCTCTTGAAAGCGGGCGCAAAGGCAAACACTAAACATGATATCGGGTCTACTTGCCGTTAAGTATAATAAACTACCTATCATGCCTCTATATTTGGTATTATCTACGGACTCACCTTCTTCGTCTCTTGTGAGTTTGGTTTCCGTAGACATAAGAGTTTTTATTGGCTTAGAGTCTTCTAGTCCAAATTTCTTAAGCATTTCCTTAATATATTTTGATTGATTAAAAAATATTCCATCATCTAATTGTTTTATTTGTAATCCTAAGAAGAAATTTAGTTCCCTCATCATACTCATTTCGAACTCATCATGCATGATCTTGGCAAAGTCATCACACATTTCTTGACAAGTTGATCGAATATAATGTCATCAACATATATTTGAACAATAATGAGATTGGAGTCTTTCTTTTTAGTGAAGAGTGTGTTATCTGCCATTCCCATGGAGTAATTATGTTTAATAAGAAAAGCTTTTAATCGATCGTACTAAGCTTTTGGGGCTTGTTTTAGACCATAAAGAGCTTTCTTAAGTTTATAGACATAATTAGGTTTTGCGAAGTCAATGAATCCCGGAGGTTGTGCCACGTAAACCTCCTCATCGATAAAACCGTTAAGGAATGCACTCTTCACATCCATTTGGTATAACTTAAAGTCTAGTGCGCAAGCATAAGTCAAAAGTATTCTTATGGACTCTAGTTTGCTACGGGTGCATATGTTTCGTCATAATCAATTCCTTCTTGTTGATTATAACCTTGGGTGACTAACCTAGCTTTGTTTCTAGTTACGACACCATTTTCATCGAGTTTATTTCTATATACCCATTTTGTTCCTATGATGGTCATATCCATGGGATTTGGGACTAGTTCCCAAACCTCATTTATTTTAAATTGGTTTAGTTCCTCTTGCATGGCCATTACCCAATTTTCATCTTTTAATGTCTCATTTATATTTTTAGGTTCTAATGTGGAAATAAAGCAAAAGAAATTGCTTTTGTCTTGAGCTTGCGACCTAAGAGTTCTTTGATTTAGATTACCAATAACGTTTTCTAGGGGATGAGTTTTAGATTCTTTAATATTTATAATTTGATTATTTTCTAATGAGATGTCTTCAAGATCATTGCCTATGGTTTTTGTTTTACTAACCTCATTCTTCGACTAACTCATCATCTTCCAATGGTGATGTTTTAGGTGGGGGAGGAGTTTCATCGAAAGTTACATTCAATGACCGACTCTTCAACTTTCATTGTTTGTTGGTTAAGTATTATGTAAGCTTTACTATTTTGTGAATATCCTAGGAAAACACCTTCGTATGAATTTGGGTTGAACTTGGTGAGGTAATGTTTTATATTAAGAATAAAGCATTTACTTCTGAATACTCTAAAATAGTTAAGGTTTGGTTTCCCACCTCTTAACAACTCGTATGGAGTTTTTCTTAAAACTCGTCTAATGGAAACTCTATTAATTATATAGTTTGACGTATCGACCGCCTTACAACCAACATTTTGAGGAATGGTTATTCGTTTAACATGGTTTATCATTTATTGTAGAGTGTGATTTTTTCTTTCTACTGACCCCATTGATTGTGTGAGTACGAGAGCGGAAATAATTGGGAGATATCCATTTAAATCACTTATAGTTTATTATGAATTGTACTTCATTATCTAATTCCCGACCATGATCCGTTCTAATTGATACAATGGAACATACTAATTTGTTTTAGATCATTTTTGCAAAATATTTTGAATTTTTCGAAGACTTTGGTTTTATTTGCTAAAAAAATCTAGTTCCTGTGAATCCGAGAAATAGTCAATCTAAGATTACTAAGGTTATACTGTTTCTTCTCTATAACTTCGTATGGGGAGGGGCCAAAAAATCATGTGAAGTAGTTCTAAGCATCTAGTTGTTGAAACTAAATTTTTTAGCCTTGTGATTGCATGAGCTTGTTTTCATAATTTGCAAGCATCACAAAAATGTCGGTCATATTTTTAGTTTGGATTAGGTTTTTTAATAGTTCATTAGATGATAATGATTGAATTAATTGCATAATTAGCGTGACCTAAATCTCCTTATGCCATAGTGATAGAGTTTGCTGTCCAATGTTGCATGGCTTATTTGGTCTTCCGGTTTATTTCTAGTTTCATAACATATATTTCTCCTTTCCCTAATTCCTGTTACTATATCCTATATCGTCTTTGATTATTTCCGCTATCGTGTTCGGTAAAATATTACTTTGCATTTGTTATCACATATTTGTCCTACACTAAGCAAGTTGTATGTTAAGTTATCTACGTGCTCAACATTTTCAATTATTAGGGAGTCTTGAGAAATCGTACATTTGCCTATGATTTTACCACGGAAGTTGCTTCCAAAGATTACGTTTCCTCCGCTGTATGCTTTGTATGAAGAAAACAACTTTCGATTACCGGTCTTGTATTTTGAGCATCCACTATCTTTAATCCACTCATCGGGTTCCAAGTTTATTCCTAAGCATATTTCATCGGGCGCTTGAGCTACAAGACAAGTTTCATCTTTAGTCTTTTCCATTTCATCTTCTCCATTATCGCTCCATGCTCCTCCAATAAATGCTCTTTGATCGTTGTTCTTTAGCGGCTTTGAACATTCACCAATGAGGTGATTTGGATCACCACATCTAAAACATTTTCTTTCACTTTTACCATAACCATCATTTCTACTTCTTTGGAATGTTTTTCTATCGCCTCGTGGTTGTCTTACAAATCTTCCTCGTCTCTTGAAGAATTTCTTGAATTCTTTTACGGCCATAGCATACTCTTCGTCTTCACTATCGGAGCTTGAGCTATCTTCATCACTTACTTCCTTTTTCACCTTTAATGCAAGAGATCTACTTTGTTCTTTCTTGCCTTTGACCGTTTCGAAATCTTTCTTTATTACCTCTTCATAAACTTTCAAGTTTCCAATAAGTTCGTCAAGAGGTAAGGTTGTTAGATTCTTTGATTCTTCAATCGTCGTGACTTTTGCGCGCCATTTTGGATGTAATGCCCTAAGAAACTTCCTAACATAATTCTTGCTAGAAAAACCTTCATCAAGTGCTTTTAGACTAGTAATAATAGTGTTAAATTTAGCAAAGGCATTATCTATTGATTCCTCTTCCGGAATCGTAAATTGTTCATATTGTTGAACAAGAAGATCTATTTTGTTAGCTTTGACTTGATTATTACCTTGATGAGTGATTAACAAAGTATCCCAAATTTCTTTTGCGGTTTGGCACATAAAAATTCTTTCGTATTCTTTTCGGGCCAAAGATGATTTAAATTACCATTTTAGCTTCATTATTTTTAGCAAGTTTCTTTTTAAGATCATCATTTTGTTTATGAAAAGGTACAACTTCATCCTTTTTAGTTTCAGGATTATTTTGAATAGGAGGAAAATCACCATCGGTAATAACATGCCAAAGATCTAGATCTTTTGATTTCACATAAGTTTCGAATCTATTTTTCCAATAAATAAATCCATCACTTTCAAATAGTGGTGGTCTTTGCATAGATTGCCCTTCTAAATATTTTTCCGATTCCATAGATCGATTCAAGTTTTAAAATACAATTTATTTTAAAAATCTTGTTTAGCGTGGCTCTTGATACCAATTGTGAAAAACTAGAAGGGGGTTGAATAGTTTACCGCTTTTTAATTTAAGGTTTTAAAGTGTTTGTAAAATTCTAGATTCGACTTTATATGAATTCAATTCTTGCACAATATAAACAATATACCTATCTAAACAATTAATAAGATAGTATGAGAAAGTAATGCAAGACAAGAGATAAGAGTAAGAACAATCAAACCACAACGCGAGGATTTATAGTGGTTCGGCAACGAAGCACCTCTTCGCCCTACTCCACTCCCCGAGCACCTAACTCGAGAGTTTTCTTCACTATGTCAACAAGCTCCCTTATGGCGGAGAAAACCGTACACAACGTTGCTTACACCGATTTACGACACAAAGCTAAATGTCGAGTTCTAATCTTAGCGATAAACCAATCTATCACAACACAACAACGAAGCACCTCTTCGCCCTACTCCACTCCCCGAGCACCTAACTCGAGAGTTTTCTTCACTATGTCAACAAGCTCCCTTATGGCGGAGAAAACCGTACACAACGTTGCTTACACCGATTTACGACACAAAGCTAAATGTCGAGTTCTAATCTTAGCTAGAACCAATCTATCACAACACAACTTCACAGATTGCAACAACACACAAAGGTGTAATACTTCTTCACTTGATGATAGAAGTATTCTTCTCTTGCACTTAAGGAATTGAGCTTAGATCACTTGGAAACAAAGATTTATGATTAAATGATCAAAGGATTTTAGAGAGGATATGTGGGTTGTTTTGGGCAGAAAGAATGAGTGCAAAAGGTGAGAAAATAGTAGGGAAAAGTCTAGTATTTATAGGACAAACTGGGGGAGCGTCTACCTAGGGGCGGTCCCCTTAAATAGGTGGGCGGTCCCCTTAAAATTAAGGGGGCCGCCCATGTATTTAAGGGGGCCGCCCTAGGCTAGGGCCTCCCCAGTTTGTCTTTTGTGTAGGGGGAATTTTTTGGAACTTTTCTAGCCGTTTTAGGTCCGAAAATTTGAATTTCAAAATGTTTATTTTGAATAAAACATTTCTTTTAATTGTAGAAAATGTTTTGTAATGTTTATAAAAATGTTTACAACATTTTATAAAAGTTTGAGGTTGAATAAAAATTTCCTTTGATCATAAAATGCATTAAGCATTTATTTATTCATACATTTAAGTGATATAATTATCGAAATGAAAATTTACTACTAATTACTTGTTTACGTTTAATTTTACATTGAACGTTTTTATATTTTGTGATTATCAAAACGTAAAGATGTGAAAAATATTAATAATGTTTTTAGGCATTATATTTTGTCAACAGAAGTTCTACTGACATCAGTGATCTTGATGGTCCATACTCCAAACTGATTTTTTCCATCTTATGGTTTGACCCATCCCACCCATTGAATAAATGTAGTATCATAAATTATAGATAACCGGTTTTACGGGTCAAATACTATGCATCTAAAAATAAGGTATAAAGATAAGGTACTTAAAAGTAGTCGAAGGTCATGATCCCTTTTGGTTTAAATAAGTGAAGGTCCTAAAGATAAGGTACTTAAAAGTTAAAAGTAGTCGAAGGTCATGATCCTTTTTGGTTTGAATAAGTGAAGGTCATGTTAATAAAGTCACAAATAATAAGATATAATACTCTCGAAACTACGTATCTACTATGTGGAAACACACTAACCATATAACCAAGTATAACAAACAATCCCAAACACACTCGTATCATTTCATCAGGACAACTTTAAACAACAACCTAAAAATATTCCATTGATACCTCTGTTTGTTTAAGCGTCAGCATTGAAAGTCATTGATATAAATGGCAAAAGAGAAGTCGCTGCAGCCTAATACTGTCATATCCATACTTGCAAAAAATGATCAAATAGTGATCAAGCTATCTAATTCATTATTTACTAAAATAGCAGAAAAGTGCATTCAAGTACAAACGGGTGGGGAAATAAGCATGCTTCAAGTCTATTAAGCAATGTGTTCCATTAGGATATCAAACAACGAAATTTCAATTGATTTATGTTTAATATAGAAGATAACTAAGAATATGTGTAGCATCACACAATACATACAAATTGTATGCGGCTTTATAAGCCATACAAATAGAGCTTTTTAGCTTTTCAGCTTGTATTTAAGCTCATAACCCATCAAATAAGCTTACACAAACCACGCTAGCCCAGAATAAGCAAAAAAATAAACACCCCCGTAACTGATAAAAGAAATAGAAAGCTAAACAGTTGAACTATTACCTATTTGATTACTTCGTGTCGTGACCGCACAATATTAGCCTATAAAATTTCTACTTGGCCAAGCCAATCAAGATCTTAGGCCCCCTCAGCTGCCGATATATTTTGCTCCTAATGCCTGCAGTTAAATCTTGAGTGAGAAGAATCTGGTGTACCCGTTTGACTTTTTTTAACTCTTGGTGGCTGGCGCGGCGTGTCGATCACGCTATGATAATTTTTTCTTTAGTATTATTTGTAGAACTAATAAAAATGTAATGATAACCACAACTAAAATGTTTGATAAATTATAATTCATACAAAAAGGTGGGTGCAATTTTAGTGTTGTTTAGAACCTAAGTTGACATGTTTAGCAAATGAGAGGCAGTTTGCATAGTGCATACTACAAAATTTTCTCCCCACTATGTGTTCATTTAGGAAAGCGAAGAACAACAATTTGAAGTATGTTTGTCTATATGCCAAGTACCACACTTTGATTGCTAATCGCTAGTAGGGACCATGAGCTAAGGTAGTGTGATAGTGTCATAGGTTATACTCCTCCTAGTTTATGAATCTTGCTTCTACCCCTGTTGGTTCTTAGGTTGCAAGTTGCTAGTGTCCAACTATAAGGCCATATCTATTTATAATAGAATATGCAGCAAATGTGTAGATTTGTCATAGAAGTATGATTGCTAACTAAGCAACCATTAGGCAATCGATAATTATCTGTCTTTGATATTTGGAAATGCCGATAGTTTAGAGGGACAACTATTAGTAATGTTTCTCTATACATTAGGTGGTACCACTTTCGTAAAGTAAGCTAAATCCAAATACCCAAAAATTAAAAAAAAAACTTGCTAGCCGACTCATTTGACTCGTTACCCTACCTGCACAACCTACCCATTTTCACCACTTCTACTTAAATATAAAATAACGTACCTATAGTTAAATAAAGGGTATAGATATCTCACATGTATGAATCCAATGACTTTATTTGCACTTTCTTGCCCGACTCTTTGACCCTAGGTCTGCATAAAAAACATTAATTCTACGATTACTCATTTGTTACCAAAAATGGTCACTTATTGGAAATACAAAATACCAATTGCAAAATATAGCATCAAAAAACTATAAACTACCTCGGCAATCCACCTGTTCACATATGTAGCATAAAGCGAGAAGCCGGGGTTGCACGTTTGTGCACTTTGGATATTATCACATTTGATCCACCCGCGGTACTATTGATCCCAGACCACATGGAATAAATGGCAGGAAGGAAGGCATTGCATATACATTTCTGCTCAAAAGATCGAGATGAATAGTTGATATACAGGGGAAATGCTAACGACTAAAGATGCTGAAATTTGAAAATAAAACTTTACTTGCCGTCTGATTTACCGACAGAGATGGATGATGTACAAAGAACACAGAGAGACACTGATTTAATCTAATTACAGAGATGGCCCGGACCTCATGCCGTCTAGTTTTCTCTCCAATTCCTTTACATTTTCTGCCTTGGCATTAATCTTCTACTTCATCGTATCTGATAAGTGTTAAATTGTATATATTTAATACCCAGGATTTCGCCAATAAAAGCCAAATAATATGCCAAAAGATGGAAATATGTGTGTTTTTGTGTCTTAATGTGCAGGAAAGGATAATAAAGTCAAAAAGAGCAAAAACAAGCCAAAACCGACAAGAAACGGAAAAGACAAGTGATCAAGTGAAGATATGAGAAAAGATATCAAAG
>BQNB010005152.1:0-35015 GCA_026074375.1 Tanacetum coccineum
ATTCAGATGAAGTGATAGTAGAATGAGGGGACGAAGACATGACTGTAACAATCCAGTGGAAATAACATAAGTTATTTATAAAATAGTATAATAGTTATGTATCTTTACGTACTATTCGGGAGATGTAGCGGCACGAAGGACTTTCTTGGATGGAAAAAGAAAAGTAGTTATAGTTAAGGTTTTAACCTTGTTCTCTATAACCATGGCGCTGATACCAATCTATAACACCCCTATTTTTACAGATAGCAACAGAAACTAATCTGGGGTATTACTTCATAGTACAACAGTCATAATCATAGAAAATGACTCAAAAGAGACGTTTTGGAAAAATTTAGTTATCATTCAATAATATATAAGAGTTTTACAAAAGGAGGTCCCAAAATCATAAAGTTTGAATGATAACAGTTTTAGCCATCTTCAAGTTCGAGCCACTCCGTGCCATAAGTCGCTCAATTGCCTAAGATAAACATGCTAAAACGTCAACACAAAGGTTGAGTTAAATTCATAGGTTTGAGTTAAATAGTTTTAATGCAAGCTCAATAGTGGGTTACGTTGTTATACACCCATAGTTTGTAATAATTGCAACGAATACAATTATCATAAAAAACAGTATTAATAGTATATTATTGCGTCTAAGCTCATGAACCTGATGCCTTAGGAAAACATAGATAGTACATAGTTGCCCCGCGGGTGCCTTGCCAAACACCCGACAGATTCAAATATAGTGCTATTGGTTACCAAAAGTATAGGTACACCAACGGGGAGTCAAGTCCCAAATAGATCTATTCACAATATTCGCGCTCACTCCGTAGAGTAATTAACAGTTCATGATATAGGGACTTAAAGGGCAAGTAGCAGATAACTTAGGCAATAATTCATTCAGAATAGCATATAGTTGAAAAACACTGGTATTCATAGTTTATAGCATGTATCCCCCTCGCGGGTTTATGAAATATTTCAAAAGAGTTAAAATGCGAGGCTATGAACTCACCTTAATAGTACAGGGGAAATCTGATTGATGGCAAAAGTATATGAAATGAAAGTAACGGCTTCGTCACACAACCTGGGTAATATGTCAAGTCTTAGTTTGATTGAATATGTTCTCATGTCATAAAGCCTTTTATGAAATATCATCTTGATTGAATTATTATGGAAAGTATCATTGTTCGGGCTATCATAATTCAGAGGCCATGTAGTATTGTTTGAGGAGCCAGGGCACTTTAAATCGTAAACCCAACAAACTCGTCAAAACAAATACCTAAATGGAACCCCTCACATAAAACTCCCTAGTATCATGATACGATAAGATTTCAAGTTCCTTTAAAAGTTAGTCGATGATAAAGTACGTTAATTATATAACGTATTTGATTTTATAAACGTAGATCAAGGATTAATAACGATAAATGTATTGGGTTTTAATAAAATCAAGTTTAATAATATTTATTTATATTTTTATAATTAATATAAAAATATAATATTTTATATTTTTAAAGTTTGCAGAAATGGCAAAATATACCATTGGTTTATAAACTTTTACAAGTTTAGTCCTTTATATATAAAGTATATATAATTTAAACCTTTAACTTTGAAACTTGGCAAACTAGGTCCTTATAGTTATAACTTTAAGAAAATGACATTTTCAGCCCCTCTAGTTATAAATTTCAAAAAGTTATAATATATACCACTTGCATGGAAATAATTTACAAAACAAGTCCAAAATGCCATGCAATTTTATTTTAAGATTCTAAATGATATTTGCAGGTTATAGCTTATTAGTATAAGCTGAAATAAGGAGTTTGAACGTAACAAAAGTTTATAAAAAGGATTCGTTAGCTAGAAAATAAAAAAGGGTCGTTTTTATGGTTTTTATCAAAAACACATGGGTTTGTGGATTCAAAGGATTAAACAAGAGTTCATGCATGATCTTAAGAGTATTATGAACATTATTATGCAGAATATAAGCTTATAGAACAAGATATTAGGCTTACTTGAGCTAAAATGGGTCGAAATGGGTTTTTAGGACTCGTACGCCTAGATATGGCTTCAAGACTTCGTTTTTCTTGCTTCTTGGCTTCTATTATGAGCTTAGGGACTTATTTTGATCTTCTATGGCTGCTATGGAAGTGTTAGAATTCCATTTGAGGGTAAGAGATGAGATGTGTGGGATGAAATATAATGAATGGGGTTTTCGGCTATTTATAGGGTAAAATTACCCTTGGTGGCCAAGAAAACTTGGAGATTAAGGTTAGGATTTGTAGAAGGGTGACTAATGAAGGCTATGTATGAGTAGGAAGAGCTAGCTAAGCAAGGTGGAAGGATTTTGGGGTATTTGTGTGGTTCGGCTAGGAATGAGGCAACAAGGAGATGATGTAGCTTGTTTGGTGACCATGTATAAGAATAGAGGTGCTTGTAAGCTCCTTAGGGCTGAAGTAGCTTAGTCATAGAGGTGTTAGGGTGCTTGGTTGGGTTTAAAATGGGTAGAAATGGAGGGAAATTGGGTATCGGGTCATTTAGGGCTCGGTTAGGGTTTTTAGACTTTATTTTCGAGTTAAGGCTTGGGTTTAGGATATATTAAGGTTTAGGATTAGTGTTAGGATTATATTTTAGTGTTTAGGATTAGGGTTTAGGGCTTAGGATTAGGTTTTAGGGTTTAGTTTTAAAGTTAAAGTAAAATTAGGGTTTAGGGTTTTGTTTAGGGTTTAAGGTTTCAAATTAGAGTTTGAAATGATTTAGGGATTATGTTTAGGGTTTAAAAAGTCATGAATTAAGTGCTTTTACCTTGTGTTAAAGTGGTAGTAAAGAAATTAAAATGAAAACAGTGGTAAAATGGCTATTTTGAAGGTCATGCTTAATGAGCTTGTACATTGGGCTTAAAATGAGTTGTACATTGTTTTTAAAGGGTAAAGTTATTCAAATGTTATGTGTTGATACTTGTACACATGGTTTGGATACTTGTGCATTCACTTTATATGTATACACTACCTATAATTAGGGTTTTGATATAAACATTTAACGTTTAAAGCTTGTTTTGATATAACGTTGTTAAATGGATAACGTTTTTTTCGTAAAAATGATATTAGGGCATAGACTTGACATATTAGGATGTTTACATGATATAAACATAGATATATATGGCATAGGTAGGTTGTGTGAGCTCGTTAACTTTAGTTAGGTAAGCCATGTTACATAATGGGATAAAGCTAAAAATTTCCTTGTAAAAGATGGTATATATTGTATCTAATTTAATAGATGGATATTTACATTGATGAAAATTTGCGGGTTGTTATAGTCCCCCATCCTTATAGAAATCTCATCCCGAGATTTAGTTGAATGCCGGAGTGATGTCAAGGAATGATTCAAACAATTAATGAATTGTAAGAGAGTTGCTTGTACGCCAATCATGTAGGATACAAATTTGAAAATATTCGAATGAACAATTTACGACTAGAGATTCAATTGTATGGAGGTAATAATGATAATGATTAAGTGAAGAAAAGGAATTATTTGTACAAACGGATTTGAAAGAAAATTGTTTGTACGAATGTCGTACACTTAAGCCTACTCATTTATAATTTGTCATTTACAAACAGAGGCATCCTAATCCTTCTAACTGAGAATTTATAAATTTATAGTTCGATGGTTTATAATTTCCTTATTCAAATGAAGAAGCGTCCTAATTCATTTCAATAATATGATTATAAATCATCCTACTTAAGCATAAAACATGATATCAAAACGGTGTTAAGTAGAAGGTGTTTCCTTGGTGGTATGATTTTCCAAAATCATGAGAAGAATAATGAGACATTAAATTGCACGATACTGATCTAGAAATCACACTAGGAGAATTTGGCATACAATTCCTCCTTTCTGAGAAATTATGAAATTATTCTCAGATGTTCTACGTGTTCTTCTTTGTTACAAGAGTAGATAAGAATATCATCGATGAACACTATTATGAGTTTGTCCAAGTATGTTTACACACCTAATTCATGAGATCCATGAATACAGTAGGCGTGTTAGTTAAACCAAATGGAATTACTTTAAATTCATAGTGTCTATATTCTGAAAGCAGTCTTGGGAATATCTTTATCCCTTACTTTTAGTTGATGATAGTCAGATCATAAGTTGATTTTTGAGTGAACACTTAAACCTTAAAGTTGTTTAAATAAGTCATTAATTCTGGGTAATGGGTAACGATTCCTTATAGTAAGTTTATTCAACTCCTGGTAATCGATACACATTTTAAAAAGTAAGAAGAAAGATGGATCTCCTGGATATATACCTTTAGGTTTTTATACAGGATATGAGATTTAGTTGAGTTTTACTTTGATCATCTCGGATAATCAATGTTTCACCATCGATTGGGATGTGGATGACTTTATTTAGCATGATACTTGGATAACCAATCCATACCAATGATGATGTCGAAACTACTGAGTTTAATTGGTATAAGATCAATTTTGAAAGATTGGTTTAACAAAATCAGGGTGCAACCGTGAATAACAGTACTATGAAATATTGAGGTATGACAGAATTGTATTATATTATGAATAACTTGCCTTTATACTTTACATAGTCAAGATTTGACAAGTGTTGTTATTTATACCACACATCCCGTGGTTAGGTCCTAACAAAAGCTATAACTAGAATCTAATTTTGTAGTCTGAGGGTCTTTTGTTTCTGCAGTTCCTGGTCTAATGGCCTATTTTGTTACAATTCTGATACCTGACAGTGCAAGGTCATGTATGATGCATTGTACACTTCCTACACAGGGGATGAGGTCCATTATATCCATGGTTTCCATAAGTCCTCAAGGTTTCTTGCCTTCCATTTTGCTGCTGGTGGTGATCATTGTTGTGGTTGTTATGGTTGCGGTTATCATGGTAGTTGTTGTTGTTGCAGTTGTTGGAGTGTTTATTGTTGTTGCGATCATTGGGGTAGTTGTTATTGTTATGATTATTAGGGTAGTTGTTGTTGTTGGTGTTTCTGCTATCATCAAACTTTCGTTTGTGATCATTGGTTCCTTGCATAACATCGTGCTTTGTTACCTGATCCACTAGCCTCTGGGCTATGTTAATGGCTTCCTATAAAGTTTGAGGTTTAGAGGCGGTAATATTTCCTTCAATACTTTTAGGTAATCCCCCTATGAAAGCTTCTAGGGGTTTCTAGGTGTTTGGTACCATGTTTGGGCATAAGACTGCAAATTCTTGGAATCTTTTAACGTAAGGTTTAAGATCATTTCCCTTTACAGTCAAATTGTAAAGGTCATCTTTCATCTTTCTGACTTCAGTTCGAGGACAATACTTGTTTGTCAAGAGCCTTTTCAACTCAGTCCAGGTGATTTGATTGGCTTGATCTACTCCAATAGGTTAGGCGTATGCATTCCACCAGGACAAGGCATCATCAGTAAGGGTACCAGTAGCAAATGTTACTTTGTTTTCCTTAGCACATTTGCTTCGAGAGAATACTGATTCGGTTCGTTTAAACTAGCGGATGAGGCCAACTGCTCTTTCTGTACTATTGAAGTAGAAAGTTTGACAGCTTATGAACTCTTTATAGTTTCCCATTTTTGCTACAGGTCTAGTAGGTCCAGTGTTCCTGTAGGGATTACTAGTACTTGCTATTGTTGCAGCTTGTGCTTCCAGTGCTACGACAACACTATCAATAACTAGTTTTCTGATGGTAGCTTGAGTCATAGCTGGTGCTTCAGATGTTGACATCCTTTTGGGAGGCATTCTATTAACATAAGACAACATGAAAAAAGAATGATATCACAGGTCGTTGTCAAAATTTTCATACATAGTGGTATTGAAATCATTTGACATATTGTATTTTGATACAAGTTCTAACATAGTAATACACATCCTTTAGTATTACATTGTAGGATATAATAGAAAATTTTGGAATTTAAGATTTCTAGGAATGAACATTCAAACAAGCATCGGATTCTTTAGATTCCTCGGGGACTAGTTTACTTCTCAGTGGTAGTGGTATGATCCATAATGAGTTATCTAACTCTATAAAGATAGACTCATCGAAGGGATAATCTGGTGGGGGTGTAGTTGACCTAATTGATGATGAAGATCCTACTGATAAAGATGAAGATATTGGAATGGGTGATTTAACAGGAGTCTTAGTGTTTTTAGGTGGTGGAATCTCTTCGGGAGGAAAGAAATCTTGAGAATCAAACATTGGTGATAGTGGTAATACTGAAGATAGAGGTAAAATAGCTGGTAGAGCAATAATAGCTTAGGGTGGTGGAATAGCATCATATGCTTGTATAACCTTCATATACGGATCATTATGGAATGGTGAGATAGCTAGTGAGGCCAAAAGATACTTAGTTAAATCATTTGAAGGATCAGGAGAGATGCTTCTCGGTGAGGTTGGGAAATAGTCTGGTGAAGTAGGAGTATAGTTTAGAAAGTTAGAGGAAAAAGCATCATCAATATAAAAGTAGGATGGTTGGGAGAAGACATCACTCTGTTAACAACCCAGCGGTAAATAACATAAGTTATTTATATAATAGTATAATAGTTATGTGTCTTTACATACTATTCAGGAGATGTAGCGACACGGAGGACTTTCTTGGATGGAAAAAGAAAAGTAGTTATAGTTAAGGTTTTGACCTTGTTCTCTATAACCATGGCGCTGATACCAATCTGTAACACCCCTATTTTTAACATATAGCAGCGGAAGCTAATCAGGGGTATTACTTCATAGTACAACAGTCATAATCATAGAAAACGACACAAAAGAGACGTTTTGGAAAATTTAGTTATCATTCATTTATTCATCAGAGTTTTACAAAAGGAGGTCCCAAAATCTAGAAACATAAAGTTTAAATGATAACAGTTTTAGCCATCTTCAAGTTCGTGCCACTCCGTGCCATAAGTTACTCAATTACCTGAGATAAACATGCTAAAAAGTCAACACAAAGGTTGAGTGAAATTCATAGGTTTATGATAAATAGTTTGAATACAAGTTCAATAGTAAGTTACGTTGTTATACACCCATAGTTTGTAAATGGTTGAATACAAGTTATCATAAGTAGTAATAATTGTAACACATACAATTATCATGAAAAACAATATTATTACCCTAAGCTCATGACATCAATACGTTAACATGGTATTCACCGTAGTGACATTGGTTGAGGAACAAATGTCCCCGTGAAAAGGTAACTTGCCAAGGTTACCTATTAAGTCAAATATAGTGCGTTTGGCTACCCCATGAACGGGTATACAACCAAGAGTTGTCACCCCCAATAGATTTGTTCACAATATTCGCGTTCACTCGCAATGCAAGTAATTAATGATTCATGATATGGAAATAGTGGCACTAGAAGGTACTTAGGCAATAATATGTCTGGATAGCATACAGTTGGAAAAACACTTGTATTTATGGTTTAAGCATGTATCCCCCTCACAGGTTTATAAAGCATTAAAAGATTTAAAAGCGAGGCTATGAAATCTTACCTTAATAGTGTAGGGAAATCTGATTGATGGCAAAAGTATATGAAATGAAAGTAACGGCTTCGTCACACAACCTGGGTAATATGTCAAGTCTTAGTTTGATTGAATATGTTCTCATGTCATAAAGCCTTTTATGAAATATCATCTTGATTGAATTATTATGGAAATATTGTATCACTATTTGGGCTATCATAATTTAGATGCCATGTAGTATTGTTTGAAGAGCCAGGGCACTTTAAATCGTAAACCCAGCAAGCTCATCAAAACAAATACCCAAATGGAACCCCTCACATGAAACTCCCTAGTATCGTGATACGATAAGATTTCAAGTTCCTTTAAAAGTTAGTCGATGATAAAGTACGTTAATTATATAACGTATTTGATTTTATAAACGTAGACCGAAACTACCGCATACCTCCCTACCTAACCAACCACCCCCTACAAATCAAAACACCCTACTCCCTCTTTACCCCCCAACCACTCTCACCCATCTACCAATGTGACCGTCATCAAAGTCACACCCCAACCATCTCCCTTCATCCGTCATCCTCCAGCTCCATCACCTACCCCATCTATTCGTAACCAAACATCCCAATAGATACAGACATCATCCACCCAAACAACCATCCACCGCCTCAGAAGCCACTGTCCAACATACACAAGAAACCACATGTTAGTTGTACCGAGAAAAGCTCTCACACAACCTCTGATCCTACTTAATCCTCCCCCCCACACGCTCCACCACATTCCCCTTCTAAAAATTACCGCCCCTCTAAGATCTTAAACAGAGAGTCATTCCCATCCATATTGACTATAACTTAAGTCAGAATGACCTCTGTCTAAGACATAGAACGACATCCCTCTACTAACACTGTGCAGAAAATACTCACCCCCACAGATAATCTCCCCATCATACAAAGTTAACCTCTACGCCAAGATACTGTATCACCACACATACCCAATCAAGTTTAACACTCCTCAATGACAGAACCAGAAAATCTATAACACTCCCAAAAAGACACTATGCCCTCTACATCGTAACACAGAATAGAGACTATTAACCCAATACTCCACTGATCTGCCCTATATACCAGATGTGTCTGTTCCAAACCCCATCCCCTGCATCCCAGACTCTCCCTAACCCCCAGACTTATCCTACCCCATGTACACAATGTGTCCATACCTCCACTAATCCATCCCCATGTCCGCCGGTCACTCCCTACACCACCAGTCACCTTGTGTGCTCCTCATACACTCACATATGTGAACATATGTATGCACACCCCACCCATCACTATACTGGTGTCCCAGTGATCCAAGAACTAACCCTCACAGAAAATCTCCTAATCTAGAACGTGCATCTCTCACCCTCCCTATTCTTCAGTTAAAATCGCATAGAACTACACCACCTGCTCCCTAAACTTCCCCCCATCACCAACCCCCCTCCCCTGTACCTTAAACGTAAACTCTGTCGTCAGATGCCACCCCCCTATCCCCCCCAACCCTCTGTCGACCCAAAAAGAATTACAAAGTCTAACCAAATATGTCTAAAACAGATCACGACCATCACTCATCCCCACTGTGCCCCCATTTGTAGTCATTCTCTTCCAAAGTCCGTTGTGTGTCTCCCTCAATCCTGCCAGAATGTACACCGCAAATCTAAGTACCTCTCAATCAGTACCACGCCAGAACGCCAACGTCCGCATACCTGCATAACATCCTCACTCTCCCAGAGATCATAACTGTTCCTCCTATACTCCTCACTACTCCCCATGCAATCTGTCATCCCCCCCTACCACCCCGTCAATATTTGACGTTTCACACAGAAATATGAATCCAATCTTGTGTCTAAAACCCTATCCTGATCAGTTGCTCAAACTATACCACTCATATGATCTTTCTAAACTTCAGCTGACTCCTCCGCACAACCTCCACTCTTACTCCACCTCGTTACCAAACATCACCTGTCAGAATATACTCATATCAATACTAAATAATCTGTTCTCTAACCCGAAACAGTCAGTCTCCGTCCTCAATAAAAAGAACCGCCATGTGAAGAAAACATATATCCCGTTCTCTACCTGTGAATTCCTACAATCATAACAAAAGTACAGATAGCTATCGAGTCACCACTTCATGTTGTCTATCATAGAAGCCTACTCAATGTGTAAATGATGTCAACTCCGAGCTATTATAGTGCCTAACTTCGTAACGATATCCAGATGTTCCAACAACATCAAGGAGAATCTCTTTCTGAAGCATAGACTCGTTTCAAGGACTTACTCCTAAAAGTCCCTCATCATGGTCTTGATTTATGGATTCAAGTTCAAATCTTTTATGATCATATCGACTACACCACCCAGATGGCCATTGACTATGCAGCAGGCGGGAGACTTAGGAAATTAAGGCCAGAAGTAGCATGGGAAACCATTGAGGATTTAGCCCAATACGAGGAAGAAGGATGGAACGACCCTGCCATTCTAGAGGAGGGACGCCTTGACTACATAAACCCCGACCTGGAGCAACTATTAGGGGTCATGGAGTATAAAGTTGGTACACTCATGGAAAAGGCAATCTCACTAATGGGAAGGAGTGAAAGCATTTTTGGAATGTCAAACAACATGATGCATCAACTGGCCCCAAAGCCATCGCGCCAAGAAGCATTCGAGGATCTTGTGATGAACTTCATTCTCGATCAGGAAGAGAGAGTTAAGCAACTTGAAGAATACATGTGCGTTATAAGAAGTGATTTCATGCAACTCTCTTCGGAGGTTGTAAGGAAATTAAAGGAAGAAATAAGGATGGAAGAATATAAAACCAAAAAGATTGAAAAGATGACAAAGTACCCCGACACTGAGGATCTCGAGCCCCTTAATGGTCATAAATTCTCGGAATCTCTCACAGAAAAGGCATTTTTCCATACACCTAAATTTATCTCACCAAAGTTACTCGGTGTCAAATACCTTCGTACAGTCTTCCCCATTTCACCTTTTGTACGGGAGAGTGCCTTTGGCTTTAAGCCTGGTACAAACAATAACCAATATGTCAAGTCCCGATATAAGGTAAAAAAATTCGAACCCACAAAGTACCCCACAAGTCCTCCCATCATTTGAGGAATACACACCACCCATGACTCACCCGGAAGAAGTAGAAGAGACTATAGGAATCCCGATGAAGGTAGAACCTATACACGAACCACAACTAAAGGATTTAGGCTTGAATACTTGTAATCATGACATTCCTCTTAGTTCTAGGAAAGTTCCTAGTTTTGATGAACTGAAGCCTCAACGACAGCCATTGCCGAATTGTCCACCCTTAGGTGTAAATCTAGGAGACAAAAGAGGAACCGTTACCTAGTCCGGATAGTTTTAGGATGAAGGAAGTAGATCATTTGACCAATCATACACCGCCTTCACCTCACGTGGCGTATTTCTACCCTAAGGATGTGTATTGCTATTATCACCCATGTGCAGAAGACCCTAAGAAACATTATGGATTTAAACCGGGTTTATTATGACATAATGGATCTTTAGGCGTTGGTTTTTTGAATTTCGAGATGATAGATGATGATTGGCGATTAGAATTCAAAGAAGTTTCTTTTCTTAGAGAATGACTTAATTTACCTGTTTGGCCAAAAGAATTAGAAAAGGGCAGGATTAAAGAAACACACCATTTAGAGCATATAATTCAACAACCACTTTTTCAACATTTGACTCCTTCTCACAACAATGGTGTGTACCGTTACTATCACCCACACTTGAACTCAAGTATAGGGGAACCTTCTACTTTATCTGTTAAATAAGGGTAGAGTCAGGCTCGTAACTCAAACAAAAACAAGCGCTTCTTGAGAGGCAACCCAAGCACGTCTCATTTACCTAATATTTATTTTCCAGCATTTAGAGTGTCTTGTGTTTTAATTCTTTTCATTTATTCTTTTTATGTTTGAATCACTTTGTAATCATGCTTTGTTTGTTTATAACTTCGTCTTATTTGCAATCAAATGTATTTTGCAACAAAATAATTGTAGGGGAATATATTCGGTTTTTAAGAACCAAATTCAAACATTTAAAATAAATTGTTTAGATTAATTCGCGTCAGTTTCGAGTCATATGATTGTAACGATTAATTTCAAGTTTTTAAGCAGTGCTTTCTTCAGCTTTAACTAATAAAATTACGTGCAGGAAAGTTCTCATTAAAAACAAAGAAGAAATTTTTACAGACCCTGGAGACGGCGTCGGGATTAACACCTGGCGGCGTCGAGTATCCGGTAATGTAAAAATTCGATTTTTTTTTCAAGTATTTGTGAAAAATAAAATGTGCAGTATTTAAAATTTGTAATTCTTTTGTAAACCTGCATAAACCTATGATTACATCATTACTCTCATCCTATCTTTACTGTTTTCATAGAGTCAAAACCCTAAACTCTCTTTGTATTTATATTTATCCCGCCGAATTTATGCTTGGTGTAGTTGTCTTTGTCTTTGATTACAGGTTATATTTGACGAGAAGAAGCTTGGAAGTTCTTAGGAAGTTTCATTGGACAATTCTTGGAGGACGATTTAACCAGTTATCGCATGTTTTTTTATCCTTGTTTTTTTATCCCTTTATTTGTTTTTACGAGTACTTCTATAGAACATTAGGGACAATGTTCAACTTAAGTGTAGGGGAAAATAAGCCTTAGAAACTATTCCTTCATTTGCCATTTGCTTTGTCCTTAAAATGATGGGTAATATATCGAAACATAGCATAAAAAGGTAATTTTGACCAAAATTTAAATTTTTTTATGACACATACCGACGAAAACCGAGTATTAATAGCGTCTCATGGATAGGAATGTGTATGACTAGCACAAAAACCCTCAAAATTCCACCCCAAAAATGTGAGGTTCGCCTTTAGATCTTTAGGAATTCGGGTATCCATTATTGATACCCAAGATAATTTGTACCTTTAGCTTTCTCGAGTTAAGGTTCGAATGCAGTCATATGTGTCTATTCTGTCATTACGGATGTGTACGTATGGTCTTTGTCGCCTTTTCTGGAGCATTGGTATCGGTATTAAATTATATAAGTGTACCGGTAGTATATTAAATTCTAGAACTTGTTTTTGTGATGCATCCCGAGACCGCATAGTAAGTATTAGGATTTGCTAGAAAAGAGGCACTAGGATTAACCTATGTTTTAAACCTGTAATTGTTATTATGGTCACATCGACTATATAACTATCACACACCCTTGCCATGCACTTATTTTTAGTGTAGGATACCCTAGTACAACCCTCCAAGCCTATCCTTTTTTCACGGTTCTCGTAATTTTTTGATTAAGCCAAACTATTAATGAAGAGCATTGTCACCCATAAACCAATTGTTACACCTAAATCTCCTTAGCCTACCTTGTATGTACTCGCCTCTAGTATATTATTATTTTAACCTAAGTTAATTATTGAGTACACGGTTGCTAAGTCCTTATCCTTGTAAATACAGTTTTGGGACGATTGGGATTCATGGTAGAATTCATCTTATGAAGAATTAGGGAAAAAGTAATTTATTACCCCTAATAGAGCTCAATAAGCTCCATGTTATTTTGATTCACCTCAAATTGGGTCATTAGTTAGATTGTAAATAATCGAGTATGTAAAAGTTCAAGTGTAGGGGTGTATCTATAAACCCCCATGATGTATTATATATTTAAGCAATGGCAGGGCAAAAGTGTACAAAAAAGTGTATATAAAAAAAGAGTTAAAAATGTACGGGCTGCCATTTGCTTATGTTTATGTTTATATTAGAGTCAAGAAAATAAAAAGAAAGAGATTGGTGTAGAGTTTGTATATTTTGTCTGAGTCTTTGGCTTAGCAACCAAACCAACGTGTATTCTTATAAATAATTAGCTAACACATCCACTCCAAATTCACCCGAAGTCACCACCCAAATGTATCCCATCTGTTTCCGTTTCCATTTCCATTAATGTTATCTTACACCTACACCCTACAACCCTTTAAAAGACCTCTTGGATAGTAATGAATAATGCTTGCGCCTAGCGGTGGAGGTTTGATCCTTTACCAAGCCTATGATAACTTATATGCTATGACAGGTAGTGAGTGTTGATTTTCCATTTCGCCATTATGTTATAATTTGTTATACACCTGAGTGAAAGAGAGAATCCCAAACACTTATGTGAGGTGCTAGTATATACTTTCTGAGCTTCTAATTATGAGGTCTAGAAGGTTGTGTTGTAAAATACTTTTAAAAAGTAGGTTAAATGACCACAATATTGCTATTGTCTAGGTAGAGTAGCCTATTTGCTTGAGGACAAGCAAATCCCAAGTGTATAGGTATTTGATGATGTGTCATTTTATACACTATTTCGGGGTCATTTAACCTCCTAAATCATGCAAATATGCCCAGATTACATGCTTAATCGTTTGTTTTTGGGTTTTTAGCACTTGGATGGATTTTGAAGGAAATACACGTGACTTGGGCTCATTTAGAGAATAAATGGACAAGATTACGAACCTACGCCAAATATCTTGAATATTTATGCATACAATGGCTGGAGATGGCGTCGCAGGCATAAAGCGACACCGTTGTGATCTATATAGTGACGGCGTCAGGAATTTCGCGACGACGTCAAGACGTGGCCGACTTAAAGAGGATCTAGAATCATCTACGTGACGACGAAGTCAGGATTTCTAAGCAACGCCGTCGCAGCGATATCTCTATAAATATAAATCCGTTTTTAAGGTTTTAAGGGTGTAACTTTGTATAAACCTAGGAGAAGCAATCTGAGGAGTAGTGCATAATTAGGTAAATACATTTGTTTATCATAAAGTTATCACTAGTAGCATAGATTATAATTACTTTAGTTATTAGTTAAACAAACCAATCTCGCAAACCATAGATTTACCTGCTTTCTTATAAATATAAAAAAACACAAAAAGAGTCTTCTCTCAACCCCTAAAATTCTGTTAGACCGTGATCAGGCCTTCCCAACCTATTCCCCTAGAGAACGATAACAACCCTCGAGTCTTGCCTATACTATATTGTAACGATTAGGTACACTACCTAGGGGATTGTAAAACTTCTTGTGAAGTCTTCGTAACCCTCACATCAATGGGCTTATATTTTTTTAATGTATTTTATTTGGTTTGTGAGTGTGTGTGGGTATTTAGTGGGGTATATTTTATATAAATAGGTATTTTAATGAAAGGTGAGTTTGTGGTTGTTATTACGGTTGAAAGGTGAGTTGTAGTGAGTTTTAAAGTTAAAGAGAGAAAGCTGATGTGACGCTAACGTGTCAGGTGACTTTCACCTCCTTATACCATCCCGCCTTATATATTGAGAGACCATCAAACTATTAAATTTTTGTCATTTAGGCCACCCATTTATCAAAACTAACTTATAGGCCACACATTTATGTATTTGCTTTCGTTTATACTAATTTCAGATATTTTTATCTCGAAAATCTTTAAAACAACGAAAATTATACTAAACATGATATCTTAAAACAACACAAACAACTTTTGAAATGTAAAATATTTGTTTTACTCATTATCTAAGTACAACTTCGTTTACTTGAAAGCGATTTATGATAAATTATCAAATGTTTTACCTTTGAATTCTAATTTTATTGTTTTGATATGTTAAATAGCTTTGTCCTTCCAATTGTACAAATTTTTAGCAAGAAATTAAACAAGATTGATATAAATGAAAACAAATACATATTTAGCCATTTAGGTGACCCATAAGTTAGTTAAAATAATGATACATGATAATCCAGTAAACTTTCTCTCTCCTCCAACAAACTTTCTCTCCTTTTTTCACCATTAAAATTGCACTAAAAACACTGATTTCATCGTCAATCCTTCACTATAATCCAAATCTAATTCGATAATTCGATTTAGAAATGTAGATTATGTAGGAAACCATGTTTTAACCGAATTTTAGAGTATATACTATTTTTTTAATCTTTAATTTTCCCGCCAAAAAATGTCAAACAAAAAAAAGCAATCAAAAAGAAAAATTAAGCTTCCTAACAAGTTTAATGATCATATAATGAGTCATTTGAGCCAGAATAGGAATAATTCGATGGGGAATGATGAATATGATGATATTAGGGTTGTTGAAGATGTTACAATTGTCAAAATTGGGGAAAATAGTAGTATGATGGATAAGGATGGAATTAAAGATGGGGAGATGGTGGATGAGGATGGTGGAGATGTTTCGGATAAGAATGCTCATGAGGAAATTAAGAAATTGAGCATGGAAAAGAATAAAGGGGTGTTTGGATATGCTGGTAAGGAGTTTGATGATTGTAATGTAGTGTTTGGAAGTATGAATAGGAATGATGTGGTAAAGGAGAAGGAGCTTGATCAACAGAGAAAAGCAGATGAAAAAAGCAATGTAAGTGCTATGTATGATTCTGCTATTAAGACTGATGATGTTAGAAATGTTAATAAACTGAAGAATGAATCATTTGAAAAATCATATGCTAGAACAGCTGAGAAAATTGAATTAAATAAGAACTTGTTTAACATCCCTACTAGCAAGAAGGAAAATAGGGATGAAGTGGTTGTTTTTTATGAAGAGATAGTTGAAGAAGGTAGTAAGAAATGGGTGAACAATGTATGTGGATACTTTATTGGCTGTAATATGGGTCCTGCTGAATTGAGGTATAACATTAGAAGAATGTGGAGTAAGTCTAGACTATATGATATAATCAGTAATGATAATAGTGTATGGATTTTTAAATTTAGGAATGCATAGGGTATGAACACAATTGTGGACCAAAGCCCATGGATGGTTAATGGGAAACCACTGATGGTCCAGTAGTAGAGCCCTGATGTTTGTGTTAAGAAGGCTGAACCTGATAGAATTCCTGTTTGGGTAAAGCCTTTTAATATTCCTCTTGAAGCATGGAGTGTTAATGGGATAAGTGCCTTAGCTAGTAGGTTAGGAAAACCATTAGTGATGGATGATATGACTGCCAGTATATGTCACAATGGAAATGGAAGGTCTATATTTGCAAGAGTTTTGGTGGAAATTGAGGTAGTTAAAGGATTTAAAGACCTAATTGAGAGACAATACAAAGACAAGAACAATAATGTGATTAGAACTAACTTTTTGAAAGTTAAATTCTCATGGAAGCCTATTAGCTATTCTCATTGCAATGTATTTGGGCATAGTGATTCTAGGTGTTACAAGAATGGTACAAAGAAAGATCAGATGGAGAATGATAAGGGAACAAAAGTAAATCACCATAATGAGGGGTTTGTGGAAGTAAGACATGGAAGATATGGATTTATGGGGCTGGTAATAATAAAGGGAATGAACAAGTAAAAGAAAGCACAACTAGTAATGGAAAAGGAGAGGTGAATGCAAAGGTACAATATAAGTATGTTTCTAAAAATGATGGTAGCAAAAAAAATATGGATCCTGAAATGAATAAACAAATGAAAGACACTCAGTTTAAAACACCACCACAATCCCCTTCTAAAAAATCATGGAATGTTGGAACAAAAAATATTAAAGAGCTTAGGAGAAGTGCTAACAAATACTCTATTCTTGCTGATGGTGAGTCAAATGAAGAAATAAGTAAGGAATTTCTAGAAAGAAGATTGGAAGTGGACAGGTTTGTAAAAGAGAAAATTCTACCTTCAAATGAAGAAACTGCAGATTGGATCTATGACATGAAAGAGTATTACAGGTATAAATGGAAATAGGTGAATAGAATGAGTAACCAAAGTGATAGTGAAACTAAAGATGATTTGGTATCTGAGGAGAATGAAGCCATTAAGAATTTGGTGGCTGATGAGTTAGATGGAGTGGATACAGGGGTATTGCTTAACTGATAATTGATGGATAATAGAAATTTAATAGATTTTAGATGTGCTACTTGGAATATAAGGTGTATGTGTACACAAGATAAGCAAAAGGAAGTAAATGAGATCATTATTAAAGAGAATCTTTCTGTTTGTATTGTGCTAAAAACTCATCTCAAGGAGAATAAAGTGAGTAAAATTAGGAATGTAGTGTTTGGGAATTGGCAGTGGTGTTCTAATGCTCATTTTAGTACTAACAGTTGCAGAATTCTTATTAGATGGAATCCTAATCAGGTTAGTCTAATGAATGTTCATACTTCCAAACAAACTATAATGTGTATTGTGGAGTCTGTGCAGAGAAATGTCAAGTTCTTTTGCAGTTTCATTTATGCAAGTAATTCTGGAAGAGAAAGGAAAGATTTATGGGCTATTTTGCAAGATCATAAAAGCATTGCCAATAATAGACCTTGGATTCTAATAGGAGATGATGTGTCGTTGTGTGGTGTATATTTTATTGATTCAATTTTTTTAATTTATATTTTGCCGACTAAACCAAAAACAACACTTTAACGGGCAGTGTACCCGATCAGTAGTAGTTTCGTGGTAAGTAGGGTGTCGAACACTTGAAGCGAGGTTAAATCTATCAATTTAATTAATATCTTGGTTATCTAATCTATGTTAGTTCTATTTTATTCTAAACCTATGTCAGTTCTAATCCTAATTCTAATGAGAAAAAGGGGTTTTCAGCCTGAGAGACTGGCACGGTTTGGTTGGTGACTACAATCAATTCAAGGCACTTTAACCCACGCAAGCAAATTAACAAAAGATAAAAGCGCGGTCGAGCCAAATATAGGAAAACTGTATTAAGCATTACTAATCCGATTAGAAAGTTGGTTTGTTTATTAAGTGTAATGATTTCTTCTCTCGAAGCAGTATATCATTCTTAAGACTCAGGCGTTACATCATCCTAAGACATAGACACATTAATTCTATCACAATTAAAGCATCCGCATAAAGCATCTTTATTTGCTGATTATAATCTATCTTAGGGATTAAAGCAATGGTGATCTTGTTAAACCCTAACTCATAGAGACTTTACCCACTTACCGCTTAATGGTGATTTATACACTAATATATTCATGTCAACCTGGTCATAAAGAGCCTATTGGTTTTTCATTTAGTTATTTGTGTATTCTTCTAGGGTCACCTTCTTGTCAACACGATCAATAAACCATTAGCAATTATCCAATTAACTTGTTAAGACCAAGGTATACAGACACAGATTGTAGCAGGACAATTAATATTTTTTTATATGTTGTTATTATGTTCTAGATGTATAAATCACTATATGGAGAGCTATCCCAGACTCTAGAATACTTGGTCCATATCACTAGATCCAGTTGAATGATAGGTCGCATACAAAAGCGCGTAAACAAGTATAAATTGATAAACATAAACAAGCATTCAACGATAAATCAAGAAATCAAGATAAACAAATACCAAACAATCAGATCTTTATAATAATGGCTAATACCCGAAGATATTAGCCTTTAAACATCATAATAAATACAAAAGCAATTATTTAGCCAAGGTAAACTAACCGAGTTAACGAATGATACCAAAAACTGAACGATTACTAAAGTATATGAAATTACACGTTGTCTCCTATGGAAATAATAACATTGCTCGACCTCTTCTGCTCTTTTTCTCCTCTAAAAATCGAATTTTATGGTTTAGGTATCGATAATATGATTTAACACACTTAAAACTCATTTTTGAGTTTTGTATTTATAGGGTCTGGAAGTCGGTTTGATATGGCGTATCCAAGGGATTGGATACGGCGTATTGGAGTTTCTTGGATTAGGGACCACGTTTGATATCTTCAAGAATATTCACGTATTATATATTGAAAATGGCGTATTGAGTTTCTCTGGATACGGCGTATTGAACTTTATTCCTTTGTGGTCTTTGGTGAGTGCAGGCACGGATACGCCGTATCTTCCTTAATGGATACAGCGTATTGGTCTTTAGAATAGTAATCTTTAAAATATCTTCATTTAAGCTCAAGAATGCGCGCCTTTTGCTAATATTCACCAACTACTCCATAATTACTACAATTCTCAAATATAAACGATTAAGTAACAATTCTTTGCAATAACTATACAAAATGGGTTAATAACATGGGATAAATGATGCTATAAAATAGACGTTATTTGATGTCATCATTGAACATTGTCCCCAATGTTCTATAGAAGTACCCGTAAAAACGAATAAAGGGAAAAGAAAACAAGTAAAAGAAACTAAGAAACATGCGATAATTGGTTAAATCGTCCTCCAAGAATCATCCAATGAAACTTCCTAAGAATTTCCAAGCTTCTTATCATTAAACATAACCTGTAATCGAAGACAAAGACAACTACACTAAGCATAAAATCAGCGGGATGGATATATATAGAACGAGAATTTAGGGTTTTGACTCTATGAAAGCAGTAAAGATAGGATGAGAGTAATGATGTAATTATAGGTTTATGCAGGTTTATAAAAGAATTACAAATCTTAAATATTGCACATTTTATTTTTCAAAAATACTTGAAAATTTTTGAATCTTCACATTGTTGGAGACGCGACGCCGTCGGGTTTTAATCCCGATGCCGTCTCCAGGCACTGTGAAGATTTTTTCTTCGTTTTAAAGAGAAATTTCCTGCACGCAATTTTATAAGTTATTTCTGTAGAACGCACTGCATAAAAACTTGGCATTAATCATTACAATCATATTACTCGAAACTGACGCAAATTAATCTAAACAATTTATTTATTATGTTTGAATTTGGTTCTTATAAACCGGATATATTCCCCTACACTTATTTTATGTAAAATACATTTGATTGCAAATAAGACGAAGTTATAAACAAAACAAATCATGATTACAAAATGATGAATTCAAACATGATAAAACAAACAATAAGGAATAAAACACAAGATATTCCTAATATTAAACGATAATTAGTTAAAACAAACACAGAAATAATAGTTTAAATATTCGAATCCTAGACTATTACAATCCATAGTTGTTTAACAACGAAAGACATTACATAATGCTAGACTGAACATGAACAATCACTAAGAGTCATCTTGAGAGGGGCCGGGGCGGTACTCACAGTCTGGAGGCATGTATCCCTGATAGCCAACGGGTGGGTAATCGGCCTCACACCCTGGGAACGGGTCGATCTGGAGGTGTGGGTCCAGGTTGTCATGAGTGGAAAGGTATTGGAATTGGCGGACAGTGTGATCATATATCCAGTAGGCTCATTTAGCCTGCTGCCCTATCCAAGTGTTAAGCCTTCCCCACTGTTCGTCTTGCTGATCCATCCAACGCACTTGGTGAACTTGCCAATCACCTTGGCTCATGTTGCGATACATGTCGGTGGAACCTCCAGCCCCTTCATGACCCACATCCCCCCCAACTGCCTCATCACCTTTATTATCTTCCTCCATGACCTCTCGTGCTGCGTGCCAAAAGCATTCTCCATCGTGTAACTCCATGATAACACCCATTGAGATTAATGATTTTTAAAGACATGAGGGGATGGCTCAACACTTAATGCATCTATCATTTCATTGGTTAGCAATCTAAAATATCAGACAATCCTAGTAATGAACATCCCTCCACAAATCAAGCTCTTTTCCCTCATCCCAACCATGTACTTAGCAAGCCAGTATGGAATGTTGCAGACGACCTCATCGGAGTAGATGCAATAAAGGTAGAATAGGTCAATTTAGGTGACCCTATGAGTGCTTTGCTTTATACCCGCAATGGTCATTGTAATGCAACAATGGGCAAGCTTAACCCTTGGATCCCTAATGGCGGCCACCTTCGTATTTCCTACATTAAATCCATCATCCCCAATGGTTGGCCAAAATCCCAACAACAAATGATTTTCCTTTACTGTTACACCCTTTCTTAATCCACTTAGAGTAGCACTCTTCCTAGATTGCCTTTCAAAATACAAACCAACTCTCCATCCTAGTTCCAAAAGAGAAATCTCCTTTTGTTCGCCTACTAATCTAAACCTAACATCCACATGATTGAGATCATACCTACAATGAGAGGTATCGAACTCAAATGAAGCAAAGAACTCACAGACAAACTCCCGATAGACATTCTTATTGGTTTGGAAGAGGTTTACCCATTAGGGTCCGAAGAAAGGGTCTTTGTTGATGGACTCGAAGAAGGCTTGAGGAAGACCTTGGTTGGTGAGGAATTCTTAATCGATGATGTCCCCGGAGTGAATGTGACGCATAGTAAGAGCATCATGGCGCATTTGGTGCACACCATTCTCGAATACCCCGAGCATTCAAACCTTTTCCTCTATCGAGACATCTTAAGAGGAAGAGGACTGACCCCTTATGCTCCTAGCTCTCTTGCTCATGGTTTGTATTAAAGCCAATACAAAAACGGATCAAATTAGAACCATAAATATTCAGTGTCTGCACAGTGGGTCCAGACGGTGTCGCGTTTTATCCTTGACGCCTTCGGGATGATGTTGTTTGAAAATTTGGGTTGCGAGGGAAAACTAAGCCATTTTATGACAAACCCATTCCCAAACACCCCCTTAAGGTCAGACCTACCATAAAAAATTCAAAAATTCCTGGTCATTGGCCTAAATCCGGGTTGTTTTTGTGCAAGTGTTAAGAGTGAGTAATTCAATACCTTGATTTATAATAAATTACTTAGATTAGTACATGATTACCCTTAATTTTGATCAATTGATTAGTGGTAAAAGCCAATTTGATGAAATCGTAATCGAGCGAATATTGAAGGTGAATCGAAATGAAGGAAGAATAAGGATGAAAGGGATGAACCACTTACCAAGTAAGGATGATCGTCCTTTATGCAGCAAAAATGGAGTTAGAAGTCGGCTAGGATGGTTTTTGTTTTGTTGAAGAAGAGAATGGGGAAGGAGGTGGGGTTTTTATATTTTTGTTCGAACCGCTGCGAAGGCGTCGAGTATTAATCATGACGCCGTCAGGATGTTCCAAACTCCCTAATTCGTTGATTATTGACTTTTTTTAGAAAAAGTTAACTCTTTTCCTTCCCCCGGGGTCAAATACGCGGTTACTTTCCGTGAGTGTGAAAGAGTAATGAGACGAGGTCTTGCTTTTAGTACGGTTATCGTCCTTAACGGTCGGGCAATTATGAGGCGTCGGTTGGGTTGCTGAAGAGTTTCCTTCGTCATGTCGGGTCTTGATGTTTTGACCGGTGATCGAAGCCAAACTACACCTTAAAGTATATATAATTTATAATAAAATATAAAATATATATAGTAAGAATAGTCTAGAAACAAAATCAATAAAACCGAGAAATAGTATAGAATGTTCCCGGGTCGTTTATCCCCAACGAGGCTGGACTGGAGAATCGATACAGTCAGAAGATTGGAGTTTGAATAAGAAAAATGAATTGAGAGTGTGGAAAGTTAAATTAAACAATAACAAACAAAAACGTTTAAGAAAAACCTAAAAATTATGAAATTAAAAGTTGGTAAATTAACATTCAAATCATACACCATGTAAATATGTGTAAGCATTCTCAAGTAAAGAGCCGTCTTGCTTAAATTGTCCAACTTCACGTTAAGAACGTTTTTCTTCTCCACAACAATTAACATATCGCGCCAATTCTTCATTACGACAATCAATTCCATAACTTACCAAAACTGCAAAGTCGTCACAGGAGAAACAACAAAAAGGGTATTCCCAACAAAAATAGAGACACGATATTCATTAATAGGCTAGGCTCCAACACTCATTATCCCCTTTGTACAACACATCTATATTGTCAGTTATAGAGTTTATGACAAACTTTTTTGTCATGCACAAGAAGTACATAACGGAAGAAGTCAACGGTAATTTAAATTTTCAAAACCTATCATGAGCATAAAACTTTAAGTTGTGGGTCACAGTCTTTGTGGATTTAATCTTATCAACAATATAGCCCAATAACAAAGGGTAATCATCAATTCCAGTATCAAGATCTTCATCCCTAGTTCTAAATTCCTCAATTACCCTTCACCAGTTCTTATAGTTTCCACAATTGTGCGGATGGGCAACTAAATTCATTCACCCTTGATTTTCTTCTTTCTCCAAAGCTCAAATGGTTCATTTAGTTCAATGATGATGACTTCCAAGAAGAGGGTCTAATGATCTATATATAAAAATTTAACACTAAAGTCTCTCCTCCCCATTAGCCTAGCTTCTAAATCAAGTATCCATTCTTTACTTTCTCTCAAACTTAGCATGTAGAAACCCACCGCTCGTAAGATATTAACTAATAATAAGCAGGTTTTAAACACTTTTGAAAATAATCTTTTCCTCTTTTCCCGCCTACTCTAAAGTAATCTTTTCTCCATGTAAACATCAAATTTTAAGCAACCGGCGCGGGACGGTAGCACGGGGACGGGCGGTAGACAAAAATTGGTCTTTCCAAGGATCAAGGCAAGGGCACTTTTGCTCACCACGGAGATAATCCTAGATATTTCAAAAAAAGTCTACAGGGAAAGTAAAATTTAGCCCCAATTCTTACTAGTACTGTTTTCAGCAATTCCTTTTGATAATTTATACACAGTCCTATGTCCCGCTACTTCCAACTGTTAGCTTAGTGTTAGCTAATTCGCCAAATCCCTAAGTTAAGGTAGGTCAGAGAGGCATAACATTAACACAAAGCTCCTAAGTTGAAGCAATTGCATTATCAAAGCATACAATATTAATAAAGCAAGTAAAGTGTAAACTCCCTAGGTCTTCTCCTTTTGGGATATTGAATCATCGATATTGAAGCTTAGAGTAAGCTTCCTAGAATGTGGTCAATATTAACCCTTCCTTCCAACCAGTAGTAACCCATTCAACAACTTGGAACAAATCGTCCGGTTTGTCTTGTCTCGTACATGAGTGTACGGTTCTGTCCAGAGGATACGGCGTATCGGATGTGAATCAGCTTCAATAGTAGTCAAGATTAACTTGACTTGATCTCTCTGGTTTATTTCAGTCGAGCTAGGTAGACTTCCATATCCTCTCTCCTGTAGTACCCTTGCTTTATATTGTTGCTTTTGTATCTCAAGGTTTTAAATTGATGCACTTGGTTCCTTATGGCAGCATCCGTTGAAGCTTGGATTTCTTTGATCAAGTTAGAGTTTTCCTCGTTTCTTTTTGCTGATTCTCCCATAAATTTGCTAAAGGTATCTTCCATTGATTGCCTTCTTTTTTGGTATGAAGGATTTGCGTTGTTCCTTTGATAGAAACCTGGAGGCTGTGCTCTATATCCCCCACCTTGAAAGGTCCAACGCAAAATTGCGTAAGTAAGCTTATTCAGTGTTTTCCCTCTCCTTAGTATCAATCTTTGGTGTAATAGGTCCCTTTACATTATTCACATCCAACTTGAGGCAGCATAAACTTTTTCAATTCACCTTCTTGATCTCACTTCCTAGATTGTTTCAGTTGAGCTTGAATATCAGCCATCCGTCAGAAGCTCAGTACTTCTTCCTCAAGATGTTCCATATACCATTTTTGAAGAGATTCTGCAATCCTTGGATGGCCTATTTAGCATTGGCAACTGTCTTAGTTAGAATGGCACCTCTTGAGTTAAGAATCTGTCGTGTTGGAACATCCAACCCATTGTAGAACAAAATTACCTCCTGCATCTCAGTCAAATAGAGTTGAGGACACTTCATTAAAAAGAAAAAAAATAAAAAATAAAAAGTTTCAAAAAACCATAAATAGAATAATCATATCAATAAAGTAAAAAGATAAAAAAAAGCAAAGAAAAAAAAAAAAAAAAGGATAAAAATTAAAACATATAAGAATTGAAATAACGACCTATTCAGATAAATAATACATGTCAAATAACAAAAATCCAAAAAAAACCCAAAGCAAAAAAAATCAAAAAAAGCTATGACAAATCAACAAACAAAAAAAAGATTCAAAAGACATTAAATTAAGAGTATTCTATAAAGTGCTCACATGCTTGAACAGGGTTCAACTAGTTCTATTCTGGATAATATTGTTGATTTCCTCCAATTCTTCGTAGTCGACCATGGGGGGGGGGTCGGCAATATTTGTTCAAAAACTTAGTTTTAAGATCTTCCCAAGTTTTGATCGAACCAGTTGGTTCGTTTCTTAGCCAACGACTTGCGGCTCTAGTTAAGGATATAGGGAAGACTCAGAGCATTAGTTGATCCTCAGTAATGTTAGGAACATGGAATAAGTCAACAATTTCGAGAACTTTCTCAATGTGTTTCGTTCGCGATCCATGTAATCCGAACCGCTAAATTGTTTTTCTCGAAGCTCCTTAAGAAATTGGAGCCTTTAGTTCAAAACTATCTTTTTCCTCAATCTTAGGCCTAGTAACTCCCGATCCATGGTCCGTTCGGGTCTTGCTCATGTATTGCTCCATGGTTTCCGCCATTGCTTCCGCCTCTTTTTCCTCCGAGTATTCTTGGTCAAAAAATAAATTGAAATCAGGCGATCTCAATTCGTCAAGACTTAGTGTCTTGAAGTGTCTCCTAGACGATCAAAATTCTCGTTCAGGTTATTTGTAAGGTGTGAATAGTTTGTTTGTTGAAGTCCTTGTCAAGCACTACCTGTAACAAGGGATAAATAATCAGTAGTATTTGCTCTGAAGAAAGATAGAAAAAAATTTAGCATGAAAATCAAATAGGAAAACCAAGATTTATGTTTCTGTTCCAGATGATCGATACGCCGTATCCATTGGAAGTGGATACGCCGTATCCATTGGAAGTGGATACGTCGTATTAATCTGTTAAATGAATACGTTGTATTGGACAGAAAGTTGGATACGCCGTATTCGATGGAAGTGGATACGCCGTATTCAGCTATCGACCAGAATAGTGTATTGAGAAAAATAATTAAATACGCAAACAATTAAACACAAATATATACAAGCAAACAATTAAAGACAAATATACAAAATTTACAGAATATACAAGAATATACACTAATCTAAATTATACTACTCCTAAGGGTTAGATCTAATATAATGTTAAAAACCAAAATATCAAATAAAAATCAAGATTAAATTTTCCACATCCCCTGACAACGCGCCAAAAACTTAATGTGTCATTGGGTGGTGTATATTTTATTGATTCAAGTTTTAAATTTATATTTTTTGCTGACAAACCTCAAAACAAACTTTGAACGAGACAGTTAACCCGACTCGGTAGTAGTTTCGTGGTAAGTAGGGTGTCGAACACTTGAAGCGATGTTAATCTAAAATTTATTTATATCTTGGTTATCTAATCTATGTTAATTCTATTCTATTCTAAACCTATGTTAGTCCCAATTCTAATTCTAACAAGAAAAGGGGGATTTTCAGCCTGAGAGACTGGCACGGTTTGGTTGGTGACTACAATCAATTCAAGGCACTTTAACCCACGCAAGAAAATTAACAAAAGATAAAAGAGCGGTCTAGCCAAATATAAGAAAACTGTATTAACAATTATTAATCTGATTAGAAAGTTGGTTTGTTTATTAAGTTCAATGATTTCTTCTCTCGAGGCGGTATATCATTCTTAAGACTTAGGCGTTACATCATCCTAAGACCTAGACACATTAATTCTGTCACAATTAAAGCATCCGCATAAAGCATCCTTATTTGCCAAATTATAAAACTATCTATGGCTTTAAAGCAATGTTGATCAAGTTAAACCCAATCTCATAGAGACTTTAACCCACCCTACCGCATAAAGGTGATTTATACACTAGTAGACACTTGTCCAACTATCAACTTGAAAAAAAACGGGAGAAAAAAAGGGGGGCGAGGGTTGGTGGGGGAGGGGGGGTGGAGGAAATCAGAACATATTTGTTTGAATCATCTAGTTTCAGCCATCCTAGTCAACACGATCAATAAACCATTGGCAATATCCAATTAACTAGTTAAGCCCGAAGCGTATCCTAGACACAGAAAATACAGAACAATAATTTGTGATCTATGGTTCAAGATGAATAAATCACTATATGGAGAGCAATCCCAGACCTCTAGATTACTGGTCCGTATCAACTCAAATCATTTGAATAAATAGGTCGTCAATACAAAAGCGCGTAAATCAAGTATAAATAGATACACATAAACAAGCATTCAACGAATTAAAATACAAGAAAAACCGAGATAAACAAATACCAAACATTCAGTTCTATCATAATAATGGCTAAAACACGAAAAGGAATATCCTTTAAGGGGTAAGTGAGAGGGAGGGAATGTAGGGAGTAGTGGACAAACTTCATACTAAATACAAAAACAATTATTTAGGTCCAAGGTAGCGTGAGCTAACCAGTTTAAAACGATGTATACCAAAAACTAAATGATTACTAAAGTATATAAAAATTACACGTTGTCTCCTATGGAACTGATAACGGTTCTTCAGACACACTCCTGCTTTTTCTCCTCCTGAAAACGACCTTTTATGGTTTAAAAAACGTACTTTTGTATTTAATAGGTCAGAAGTCGTTCGATATCACATAATCCAAGGGATTGGATACGGCGTATTGGAGTTTCTTGGAGTAGGGACCATGCTTGATATCTTCCAGAATATTCACATACTATATCTTGAATACGGCGTATTGAGTTTCTCTGGATACGGCGTATTGAGCTTTATTCTTCTGTGGTCTTTGGTGAGTGCAGGCACGGATACGCCGTATCTTCCTTGATGGATACGGCGTATTGGTCTTCAGACTAGTAATCTTCAAAATATCTTCGTTTAAGCTCCAGAATGTGCGCCTTTTGCTAATATTCATCAACTACTCCATAATTACTGCAATTCTCAAATATAAACGATTAAGTAACAATTCTTTGCAATAACTATGCAAAATGGGTTAATAACATGGGATAAATGATGCTATAAAATAGACGTTATTTGATGTCATCAGAAGACTTCAATGTTACTCTTAAAACTAGTAAACATTCTGCTGTGGGATCTTGTATGATTGGAGATAGAATGATTTTAATGATTGTGGTCAACAATTATAATTGGAAGACATTTGCAGTTCCTGGCTTTTAATCACATAGACTAAATCATTGAAGAATCCTAATTCAAGCATCATGAAGAAGCTTGATAGAATTATGATTAATGGAGAACTTATTCATCAATTCCAGAATGCATCAGGAGAGTTCTTTCCTTTTGTAATTTCTAATCACAATCCTATTGTGGTTACCATCCCTGAAGGCTTAAAGATGAATAGGAGATCTTTTAGATTTGTCAACTATATTGCTGATAAGGAAGAGTTTGCTGATTATGTGGGGCAAGTTTGGGAGAGTGAAATCATTGCGTGTCATATGTATAAAGTTGTGCAGAAGCTTAAAAGATTTAAAAATCCATTAAATAGATTGAATTGGAAAAATGGAAATTTATCTGAAAAGGTTACTAGTCTAAAGGAAAAGCTAACCAATGCCCAAGCAGAAATGGAGAAAGACCCATTTAATACTGAGATGAAGGCTAAAGCTACTAGTTTTTTGAATGAGTATTTGATAGCTTCTAATGATGAACTCAAGTTGTTGCAGCAAAAAGCTAAAATAAAATGGTTAAGTGAAAGTGATCAAAATACAGCATATTTTCATGGTATCTTAAAATCTAGAAAGCATAAAGGGAGAATTAAAAGCATCGGTGATGAGAAAGATGTAAGATTTGATGGGGATAATGTGGCTACTGCCTTTGTTGAGCACTTCAAGAGTTTTCTTGGGTCTAAGCATGATGTTCAGCCATTGGACTCTGTTGAGATAAAATTTGATAAAGTTTTGAGTAAAGAAGAAGTTGAAGATATGATTGGCCTTGTAACTGATGAGGAAATTAAAGAGGCTGTCTTTGACATAGATAGTAACAAGGCATCTGGAACTGATGGGTATACTTCAGGCTTCTTTAAGAAAGCCTGGCATATTGTTGGCAAAGAAGTGTGTTTGGCAATCAAAGATTTCTTCATGAATGGAAAGTTATTAGGAGAGATCAATGCAACTTTAATTGCCTTGATTCCTAAAGTTGATGTGTCTAACAAAGTCTCTGAGTTCAGACCTATAGCTTGTTGTAATGTTATTTATAAAAGCATTAGCAAAATTCTCACAAATAGAATCAAAAATGGTTTGCAAAAAGTGGTAAATATCAACCAAAGTGCTTTTATACCTGGGAGACATATACAAGACAATATATTAATGCTCAAGAACTACTCAAAGGTAACCAGAGGAAGAAGGGCGCTAGAAGATGTACTTTGAAAATAGATATACAGAAAACTTATGATACAGTTAGTTCAGAATTTCTTGGAAAAATAATGCTAAAGTTTGGCTTTCATCATGTGATGGTTAATTGGATCATGACCTGTGTGAAAACTTCATAATTTCTATTTCTGTGTTAATGGATAGAGGTCATGGATATTTTAATGGAAGGGAAAGGGACTCAGACAAGGTGATCTAATCTCTCCATACCTATTTACATTGGTTATGGAGGTATTCTCTTTACTTTTGTCAAACAACATTCAGAAGGCAAGAAAAATCAAATATCATCATGGATGCAAAGAGCTTAAGCTATCAAATATGTGCTTTGCAGATGATTTGTTGGTTTTATGCAATGGGGATGTTGAGTCTGTTGGTGTTATTAAAAAAACCTTGGATCAATTTAGTAGCATTTATAGGCTATTTCCTAATATGGGTAAAAGTGTTATCTTTTTTGGTAGTGTGCCCTTAAATGTCCAAAATGCTATCCTCCAAGTTATGCCTTTTCAAGTTGGAAGCCTTCCAATGAAGTACTTGGGTGTCCCTCTCATTGCTAAGAAATTAGGAATTAATGATTGCAAGAGCCTGGTGAACAAGGTGGCTGAGAAAATTAATTGTTAGAAGAACAAAATGCTCACTTATGTAAGAAGAATTCAGTTTATTGCTTCAGTGTTATCTTCTATGCAAATCTATTAGTCCACTGTTTATATGCTGCCTACTACCACAATTAAGGAGATTGAAAAGCTCTTAAAAGGTTTTCTATGGTGTTAAAGGCCTCTAACTAGTGGAAAAGCTAAAGTTGCCTAGAAACAAGTCTGCTTGCCTAAAGAACAAGGGGGGCTTGGTATTAAATCCTTGAAGATTTAGAATGAAGTTCTTCTAGTAAAGCAACTTTGGAAGATTATTGAAGGAAATGAGTCTTTGTGGGTTAAATGGGTTAATGTGGTAAAGTTAAAAGGGAAAAGCATATGGGACATTGAAGTAAACTGTAATGATAGTTGTGGGTGGAAAAAATTACTTGATCTAAGGAATAAAATCAAGAAGCATGTCTTCTATTCTGTTGGCAATGGTAGAAAGGTGTCTATATGGTTTGATAAATAGGATATGAAAGGGCCTCTAAGTGATTTTATTCCTAGAAGAGACCGGTATAAGGAAAGGTATTCTGATAATGAAAATGTTGCTGATATGATCAATAATGGTGTTTGGATTTGGCCAGTTAACTGGTTTAACAAGTACCCTAAGCTTTGTAATATAGTTATCCCTATCCTTTCTAATGGTGTTAATGATAAGGTGTATTGGTTAAATAATCAGAAGGAGAAGAAAGAATTTTCCACTAACCAAGTTTGGATAGATCTTAGAGATAATGCTGAAAAAGTGGAGTGGCATCATGTTGTTTGGTTTAGTCAAGTTTAACCCAGACATGCTTTTATCCTCTGGTTGGCTCTCAAAGAAAGGTTAGCTACTCAAGACAGATTGGCTAGGTGGAATAAACAATCTAATGATGTATGTCCTCTATGCAAAAAGGATAAGGATTCTCATGCTCATATGTTTTTCAAATGTGAGTTGCTAAGCAGATTTGGGAGAAGTTAAAGGACAAAATAGGATGTATAAGGTGTAATAATGAGCTAAAGAAAATAGTGAGTTTTCTGTCTAAATCTAAAGCTAAGAAGAACCTTGGGAAAGTGGTGATTAGATTGGTGCTTGTTGTTGCAGTTTACTATATTTGGTAGGAAAGAAATTGGAGAATTTTTAAACAACAGCATAGAAATGTGGAGCAAATTCTCAAAATAATTACTAATAATGCAAAGATAAGATTCATGAGCCTCAAAGTGAAACAAATTAATACTGTCATCAAAGCTGCAAAGATGTGGAATCTTAAATGGAAGGATATGTGGTTGATTGCTGACCGAGAGAGTCTTATGGATCATTGCAGACCTCAATGGTTAGTTTCTAATAATTTGGAGTCTTCTGGGTGTGTCTGTACTTTTCTAGTAGTCTTTTCAGTCCAGTTTGGCCTAGAGAGGAAGTTGGATTGGATTGATGAAATGAGAGAGGTCTAATTTTGGAAGATGTACCATAATGAAGGGCTAGCCATTGGATATAAAGGGTCTAGGAGGACAGTGTATGTTTATTTTTTACACTGTCAATGAGGATTAGGATGAATACATTTGAGGGTAGGTGTTCCCTTGCTAGTGATGCATTTCTCTCTTGTTTTTTTTTGTCATAATTGGTGAGGGGTAGCTACTAATTGTGATGAAGAGATAATGGAATGGAAATGTAGCTGGCAAGGTAGAGCCCCTCAAGTTGTGTAATGGGTGTTATACTATGCTTGATGATGCCCTCTTATGATCCCTATAATCACTGTGGATGGCTGAGTGATTTGTGGGAGTAATAAGTTAGGAAATGTAGTCAAGATAGTATGATTTGGTGCAAATTAAGATGAATCAGGAATGTCAGCTTTATGTTGATTTGGCTTGGATGCTGCTGATCTAGGAAATGCAATATTGTCAGATATAGTGGTTTGGTCAGAGTTCTTTGTTATGTTGTATCAGAGATCCTCTGTTTGTATGTTTTTTGTCTAAGTATGTAGTCTTGTATTAGGATTGCTACTTCTTTGTAATCCTTGGATTAATGTTTGATTAATAATATATGATTCACTTTTTGCAACAACAAAAAAAGTCAGGGGGTGCTTGGTTCATTTTAAGGAATGGGAAAAGGAAAAGGTAAAGGAATATAATGCAATACTATGATATTATCATCAAAAGTCCTTATTAAATAAAATAATTATGAAATATAAACAAAAATTAAAAAAACAACAGTTAGAAAATTAATCTGTGAGTAGGAATGAAGAGAAAAAGTAAGAAGTGAAAGTTACAAAAGTTTTTTTCTCATACCTCTCAATTTCATAAGGAATGTTTCATTACTCAAAACTAGGTAATGACTCATTGCATTATAGTTTACCAACCAGCCTTAATCATTTCTTTTATTTTTTCTTACCCACTAAAATCTTCAACCAATCACACCCTTAGTTAAAATAAATGAATGACCTAAAAGAAAAAAACTTAATAGTTGGACAGCCTCGACATACATAATCCCTTTTTTCTATCAAATCTGTTTAAGTTACGGTTTATTTTGTTTTGGCCTTTTGATAGCAAGAAAGATGGAAATAAGTTTAACTCTTATGTCGTAAAGAAAGGGAAAAGACAAGCAACATCGGTCAACTTGTTATCCTTTTTAAAAA
Source organism: Tanacetum coccineum (assembly GCA_026074375.1). Taxonomy (NCBI): domain Eukaryota; kingdom Viridiplantae; phylum Streptophyta; class Magnoliopsida; order Asterales; family Asteraceae; genus Tanacetum; species Tanacetum coccineum. The sequence goes on from BQNB010005152.1 coordinate 32,789, forward strand.
TTCTTATTATAAAAGTAATATATATCCACATGGGTGTCGTTATCGTTCCCTCGATCCATCCAATATTCTTTTCCGTAACACTCTTCAATTACGTTATTCGCTCCTAGGTCTTATCAAATTATACTAATATTTTATGCATACAATATCGAAAAATACTATAATTAGGGACGGAGCGAGGGGGTGTCCCGCGGGTGCCCGGGACACCTATAAATTTTTTCGATATAATGTTAATTTTTAGAAAAAAACAACGAATTTTCTTAAATGTATCATAAATGCACCATGTCTATAGAAATGTGTTTCTAGTCTTATTGTTTTAGGGTGCGTTTGATAGACAATTCAGAATCACTAATGGTAATGACTTTGTTTAGAGGGATGTATGGGATTGGGGATATTGATTCCATTAGTTTTGTTTGGTATAAAATTATGAGTATAAGTTTCACATTAAGTATTGCCATTTAAAGTGTACAATTTTATTAGTTTTGTGAGCGAAATAATAATATATGTGGGGACCATGAGAATGATTACCAAAAGACACCATTTTCCTTCCCTATCAATCTATCATTGTTAGAATGATAGATTAGATATGAAACTACTACCAAACATTTAATATAGCTATGATTGTCATTGTTTGATTCCTATATTGTTCAAACAAACACCTCCTTAATGAAATCTTCGTTTTACTTTACTTTTTAACTATATTATTTTACGGTTAAAAAAATTTGTACACCCAGTTATATTTGGTTTTGGCTCCGTCCCTAACTATAATCACAGCTAGATTTGTAAGTTGGGTGATCGGTTTTTGCATTTTTTAGTTCAGTAACGTGGAACGTTAAGTTAAGGTTGGTGGCTTCCATTTACCTTAAACTCTCACTCTAAATGAAACTATTTTGTAACTTTTTTTTTTTGCGTGAATTTGTGTAACACTCTCAATGAAACTATTTTTTCGCGTGAATTTGTGTCACAATGAATAATTTACATGTGTGATTTTTGCAGTTTATGCAAATATGTTATTTATGTAAAGAGTTATGTTTTATGGTAGATTTAGAGATGTTGTGAAATGAAGTTTAACACACCATTAACTAGAATGTAACATTTATAAGTTTAAATGCTTACAAGTTGAACTAAATACGGAAAACGATTGATGGCTGGTGTTAGTTTTTTTTTTGGAACGGCAATTTGTGGCTACATGACCCTTAGCCCAGAAGGCGAAGCGAGCCCACACAACCAGGTTGGGTCCAAGCTAGAAGGCAATGACACCCTTCCCTTTACACACGCGGGAGAAAACCCCTATCGCCCTAGACAAAACTCGAACATGAGACCTTGCCTTAGGAGGGTAAAACCTCCATACCATTGGACCAAATGTCCGTTGGTGATGCCTGGTGTTAGTTGCATTTATTTTGTTAGGAAAATTAACAGGATATGCATGTGTGGTCCTTTTCGTTGTTTTATTTCTTGAATATTATGCATGTCTGATATGATGTATTTTTGGATGATATATTATTATATGCATTATTGGATATTCGTGTTGCTAAGATATGTTGTGTCGAAGTTGGTCACCAAACACCACCTTTACTTCGACACTAATTTATTCCATCTTATCAACGCCCCACCTAAAAATTGCTTTTATTTGGGAATATATGCGTACATATCTTGTGTTACAAACTTTTTAAAGAGAACAACAACGTCACATCTTATGTTGGTCGTTTAAAAACATGTTAGTCATTTGAAAGTGCTTTCATAGTTTGAATGTAATTAGTTAATTACTACTTTTCAACTATGTTAAAACAAAGGGTAATAATTATTTGCTCTTGTGGAGCACCGAGCACATGGGGTGAGTCTTTCTTGCCACAAATTTACAACGTGGGATGCCTTTTTTGCTCGTAAAATCACTTGGGCAATTAGCTTCCTGTATGTGTTTGTTTTAGTGTGTTCCCGAGCCTCCTTCCCTGCAACACCACTCCTCAGTTCCTCGCCATCACTACCAACCCTGCAAGCAATCCCCTTTCCTCTTATCTTTCCAAACACCACCCCAACTTTTAGGCGAGTAGGTCTCAAATCGTTTTTTATCATGATTTGACTGCTTTTTTTTTAACGGCAAATGGAATTTTATTAAAAAAGAGCTAGAAAAAAACTAGCAGACGAAATACACGCAAAAACGATCCAACAAACAAAGAACGAAAAGGAACAGAAAAACTCTAACGAAACGAACTCGCAAAACAACCAAAGG